>JAIPRL010000963.1:0-103748 GCA_025469235.1 Pemphigus obesinymphae | reverse complement strand
CTATCTTTCTACCTACTGCCCAACATTCCGTTCCATACATCATTGCAGGTCTCACCACTGCCTTATAAAATTTACCTTTTAACCTAATAGGGATTCTTTTATCACACAGAATACCTGACGCTTCTCTTCACTTTGTTCATCCACACTTAATCCTGTGTTTCATATCCTCTTCGAAACCCCCATCTTTCTGTAAAACGGACCCTAAATACTTGAACCTCTCCACTTCTCCCATCACATCCCCACTCAACTTTATTTCTAGCCTTTCCCTATTCCCTCTGTGTTCCCTTTCAACAAAATCATACTTTATATATTCTGTTTTACTCCTACTAATCCTTAGTCCTTTACTTTACAGAGCTTCCCTCTACTCTTTAAGTCTACCATTCACTTCCTCAGGACTTTCTCTTATCAGTACTATATCATCTGCAAACAACATGCACCATGATACCTCCCCCTGTATATCCTTTGTTATCTCATCCATTACCAGGTAAAATAAGTAAGGACTATCGTGCGGTATATATGACATCAAAATATTCAGGGATATATACTTCCATTTAAATAATCGAATTTATAATGATATGTGAGTATAATGAATTCAACCTTTGACATAGTAAAATATAACTGTAGTGTTTCCCGAAATTAGCATAAAATACATTTTGAACTGCGTTTACTTCGCAATTAGCATAATAAATATTTACTTTTGCATAACGACTAGTATAATAATAAAATATATTTTTCTAAGTAAAAAATAAATTTCGATTTCACCAGCAAATTAAAATTATTTTAAAAATATTATGCACCGTGGCCATACGATATATTAACAGATCAACTATCGCTGTTGTGTAAAACTGATATTAAATTCAATTCATACTTTTCGTGGTTTGGTGTGTGTACACCAACAACGATGTTATACGACACCGTCGCATTTGCTACACACCTCTTGCATACGTGTCACGTGCTCATCTATCATATATAATATTTATCATAAATGTATTTATAATATACTATTATATTGATTATATATATACATGTCGTTAGTTACCATTATAATATATTATACACATTTTATTAAACGCATTTTTTTTTCTGTCACACAGGTATTATTTAATATTACTACGTAAAATCGTGAATGTATGGTTTTGAATTCGAAAAATCATGTTTTGAGTACGACATTCGTAATTATACGGTTTGTCAACTATTCAAAGTGGACGCGCGGATTTAAAGCTTTGAGGTTTTTATCATATTCGATTCGGCTGACTAAATGGAATATTAAATGCGTATATTGAAAATTAACACTTTTGTAAAACAGTAATAATTAACACAATATTGACTTATTAACGTATACCGAAACTCACGTTTTGAACGAAATTGGATATTATATAAGTAAGTAGAAAATGTAAGACTCTACCATGTTTTTGATTACATTACATAAGTATATGAATTTATTTCTGTTGGATCGTCCGCATACAATAACAATCACTTATTTTGTTGTATATTATTACATAGAAATAGAAATAGCTGTTATAAAATATTCAATTGTTGGTTCTTAATCTAGTTTTCTTCGTTACAAATAGCAAAAACAGCAAATAATTTAGATAAAATATGTAAATTTTACAATCAATATGTATACAGAAATTGTAATATTTACAGTTATATTTAGATGACTTCAAATTACCAAATATAATATTATGTATATAGGTAGGTACCTAAGTTTTTAATTGCATTTCTTATTATTTCAGACGACAGAATATATTATTGTATATAATCATAATAAATTGTTTATTTTTAATTTATGCAAATTATGTCAATTATAGGTAAATTCCATGGTACGTCGTGTTATTCCATAAATAGTATATATTCTGTCATCACTTTTTTATAATACACTTGGTATTGATTAAAAATTATTAAATTTTCACACTGTAACTGATTTTTAATACAAGGCTTTTTCTTGATCAAAAGTAATCTAAACTTTCACTTCAATAATGACCATGTAAATGTCAATATAAATAGATTGGCTCGGATATAAAATATCACAACATGTTTCGGATAAAATATTGCGGTTAAATTGTCCCACGACAGATATACCATATCACGCATAAATGTAATTCAAAATGTTTACTACTTATTGATATATCATGTCTCATAATAAAACATACGGAATGTTAACGATAACATTAACTAGTTAAAGTAAAATTACTTTTAGATTCTGAGCGTTGCGAAAAATCTAGTGGTTTTACAACGATGTTTATTCTTTTTATTTTTCTGTTAACACTTTTCCTACCAGAAGGAGTCCACCGATCTTTACAAGCTTACCCAGTTTCAGGTAGCAAATTGCATCTAGTTGGTACTTTAGATATTTTCTAAACCGTTTTTTAATACGTAAGGAAAAACTACCAAAAAATGACGAAAAAACGGCAAAAATACGATTTTGTCAAATCTAGATTTTTCATTTCTTCATAATTTCAAAAATAATGACTTTAAAATCTTGAAATTTACATTGAAAATTGAATTTAATAACGTATTTACGTTGATTAAGTTTTTTAAATTTTTTATTTCCAATTTTGGGCTATTTATAGACATTTTAGATTTCGAGGTTTCTAAGTCTTAAGAGGGGTAATTTTTGGTTTTAAGGTCCGACAATTTTATACAGCATTAAATATACGTTACTCTATAACTAAATTCAAAAAATCTCGAAAATCCGTAGTCACGATTTTGTTTTTATAGTCATTTTATTTTTTTCGACAAAATTATCAATTTTGAGGTATTTAAGTCCAAAAGTTAGTAAAATGAGATGTTAAGACCTGACAAAATTTAACGTTAATTTATTTTTATTAAATAACGTTAGTCGTGCATTAATTTAACGAAATAAAAAAAAACAGACGGAAAAAAAGTATTTTAGATTCTGAGCGTAGCGAGAGAGCTATAGTTGGTACTTTAAAGAGGTCATTTTTCGATTTTCTTAACAGTTTTTTAATGCGTAAGGAAAAACTACTAAAGAATGACGAAAAAAGGGCAAAAATACGATTTCATTAAATTCAAATTTTTCATTTCTTCGTATTTTCGTAAGATCATATTTATTTCTACATTTGATCTTTGATGTAATGTTAAACATAGATAGGTGCTGAGTATATAACTAATATTAAAAGTTATGCGAATACTACACCGAAGCTACGCTCAGAATCGTGTACATCCACCAGGAGTATACCTACTGCCAAGTAGCGAAGTGCATCCACCCCTAATGACACCCAACGAGCTAAGTGTACCTTTTTTAACAATTATAAGTTAAAAGTTATTTAATTACTGACATCAATAAATAGATATTTTATTTTTAATAAACTTTAAAGGAACTAAAAATAACTAGTTATTAGCTTACTTAAAGATTTGTTTAACAAGATAATTAGATGAGTGGAAAGTATACAATTATATTTAATTTATTTTTATATTTTTTAACTATCCTTGTTCGTAGATTTTAAATCTATGATTATTCACGTCATTAATATAAATATGTTAGAATTTATTTTAATACAATAAGACAAATAATTACTAATTTTCAGAGGATATTTATTTAGTGTTTACCGGAAATTTAATCGAAAATATCTCAGAGAAGCGTTGAATCTGGGAATACAAACAGTCCAAAAAAATATTACATAACTTCAGAATTCTTCTTTTTTTAATTATTATATTTTATACATAATTTATCATATATTAATTTATTATAATATAATTATTTATAATATGAATAGGACATATTATATGCAATCGAAGAACAATTATATATAATTCCCATTAATATTTGTGATATTTATTCATCATTATCAGTTATATTATGCAGTATTAAAGAAGATTGAAAATTATTTATTTAAATGATTGATAATTTAACCCGTTTGGCTAAACCTTTGAAAAAATGCATACTAAAAATACTTTAAATAAAAAATATCGTATTAATCGTAGTTATATTTAATATACATCGTGATCATATGTAAATATGATTATTGATTATATATAATTAAATACAAACACATTTTGAAAAAAAAAATTTAATTCGTAGATTCACACGAAAACAATTTCAAAAATATATTTTGAAATAGATTAATATAATGAAAAAATTCAATTTCACCAAAAATGGTTTACATTTATTTTGTAGTATTTATAAGTACGTATTTTACAAAATAAAAGTAAATCGTATTTTTGTGCAATTGCGATTTTTCATTTTATTATTAGAATATCCCTAAGTACTCAAATTATGAACATTGACATAGATTGTTCAAATCTAAAAAATTCGACACGAATATAGAAAATTTAAAAATAAACAATGTTTATAACTCAATACTACTTAAAGTGCATTTAAAAAGAAAAATTCTAATGAATTATCGCAAAACATGTATATACCTATACTGTAACTCTCTACACCGCACCATAAGCTCAGCTTAAAGGCGTGGGTAATTTTTGTTGTCTATATTTAATACTTTGTATTTTTATAAAAAACAAAAAAAATAATAAAATACGTATACAAATAACGTGACGTTATCAGTGATCCTAAGATTGACAACCAGCTATAGTGTCCTGATTCAAAACATTATGGTTATCTTATATGGTCGCGTTCATTGGATATCCTAATTTCCGGCCACGTAACACACAGCCTTCGGGTAGATATAATACGATTTGAGTGTTTTAAATATGTCTTTCTTCAAACATAATCATTAATCGTTATCATTTTTGCAATTTTTTTTTTCAAAAAAACGAGATATCCCAAGTTATGACACCACTAATAGCTTTCCACTGGAAACAATACACCGAATAAATCCGTTTTTTTATTTATTATTTTTTTTTTTTTTTGAACCTCGAAATGCGATACTATATTAATGTTGCCGTTATCATAATTGTGTCAGCGTTCGTTCGCCGTCCATATTATATGGTGTTCGCGGGGACACGTGTGCGCCACCAACCTGTTGGACTGGGTGTCAGCGACATCATCCGATAGCGGACGTTCGGCGCCTCGAAGTCGTACAGTCGGCTGAAGTTGGTCGTGTGGTTCTTCTTGTACGCCTTGTTGATGCCGTGCATGGCGTCGTGTATGGCTCTCAGGTAACCGCGCACCCCGAAACTCGTCTTGGGCACCAGCATGCCCACGTTCAGGTCCATTTTGTCGCGGGACGACGCCCGGGATCCGCCGGCCTTGTGTTTCGCCCGGGTGCTACCGCCGCCGCCGCCACCGACGCCACCGCCGCCACTGATTCCGGTCGACGGTGACCGGGCGTCGGACGCCACGGGCCACGACAGCAGCGAGAGTGCGACGGCCACCCGGAGCCCGTCGGCGGCCGTCCACCGCATGTGTGTGTGTGTGTGTGTGTGTGTGTGTGTGTGTGTATGTGTGTGTGCGCGTGGCTCTGACGGCGACGGGTTTCACGCACGTTTCACGCACGTTTGCCGACCGTGCGGTGTTCGCGGAACGCGACGCGTGGCCGGCGCGAGCGTGTTGTGCGATGCACGCGCGTGACGAGCTACTGGACTCGGGGCGGAAAACGAGAGCGATGCGATTTCGGCACCTCACCCAAGCGGTCGCCTTGACGACCGGCGGCTGCTGCGAATTATTAGTCCCGTCGTCGACGCCGCCGCCGTCGACTTGGCGTGGCGCGTTCAGGGGCGACGTTCGAGTCATCGTCGTCGCCACTGCCACCGGGGACAGGAGTGTTACCGTCGGCGGCGAGAACCGCGACCGCCCGTATACGTTCGAACCGGATGCTTGTACTCTGCGTTACGATGATGTGTCCACACTACGCCGTCTCTCGTCCACCGTGTCAACCTCTCGGCGTATCGGCGCGGCACCGCTGTCAATTATTACTCTGCGGGCACTGTCGTCGTTATACCCGTTTCACCCCCCTGTCCGCTACGCCCTTAATTCGTTCGTATACAATGCATGCGACCCGCATGCATTGTATTGCGCTTGTATTGTATTTACGCTTGCATTTGTGTGTACACGTGAATAACGATCTCGAGGAAGAATTGTTTTTTCATTTTTTTTTTTTTTTTCATTCCGAAATAAAATCGACTATACACTTTCAGAATCTCAAAAAAAAAAAAATCATAAAAAAAAGTCTACTTGTTTATAAGACTCCGATATATTTATCATACATATTGCGTGTATGGGTGTATATGCCTAATATGCCTCCCCCCCACAATTTTAATCTCGACAAAAATTAAATTTTGGCATTCATATATTTGCTTGGATGGTAATTTCCGAGTTCAATGTTAGTCACTTCAACAATATTTCTCAAAACCTTTTACCGGACGACAACGTCGTGCGAGTCAAATTAATTATTTCTGGCAATATGGATTACGATTTTACGGTCTACTGAAACTGAAAACGGAAATTCGGCAATGCCGATTGAACCGTGCGGATTAGACATAATCTCAAACTTATCGAAACCTACCGCCGTCTATTAAACAGAGATAATAATATTATTAATAATTTCATACTGAACAAAACAAAATACATAATGATGGAATTTGAACGATATATTTAAACTCATCGCAAAATATTCCATCGTTAAAACATTAATTCTAAGCGTTACTAAAATAAATAATTACTGAATACGTCAAGAGTCAAAAATTATGTGTAGACTGTAGCTAATATCATAATAGGTATTAATATTATGTAATAGTTATGGTCTAAATGAAAAATGTCGAAGCCTTCTTTTACCCTAAATTATTTTCACGTGCACATAAAATACAACGAAACCACCGTAAAAACAATATATTACTATTTATTTCAGAAAAGTGTCAAGATAATAATAATAGGTTATCATTATATAATAATCCATCGTGTTATCATTATAACATAAAATATCAGTTTTCAATAAAGGTGGAGTTCCCGAATGTATAATATATATTTTGTGTAATAGATTTTATACGCTCGAGATATACAGAATATTTATGGAAAAAGGTTCAATATATCTCAAATTTCAAACTCTTTGATATTCTATATATTATATCCATATACTACATATTATTTAGTGAATGTTTCTATTTTACACCCCTAGGGGCAAAAGCAGTAACTATTAACTACTATATTGTCGAAAATTAAATTATTACAATATTTTTTTGTAATTTAAATATTCCGAGTCCGTTTCATATTACTTTCGTGTACTTTGGTACCTGCCTTAAAATTCGATTTTGAACTTTTATTTGTATAATCATAAAAGTACAAAAAATATTTTCTCAACAAATGGGGGTTTTTTTTTCGTAGTCATTGCATATCCTATAACTGTATAAGCAATAGAATAATGTTATTATGATCTTTGACAAAAGTATCTACATTTTTAAAAATAATCTCAACTCCCGTGGAAGGTAGATATCTCGTAATCTCGTTTGGACGTCAATAATATGTGAGTGGGTGTGTATAGATGCACTATATGAGGCAATTACGTTACCATTGCTATATGTATGTGCTTATTGTTATTTCTTCTGTAGTTTTTTCCTCTTTTTTTACTTTTTTTTCTTTTCTATCTTACATCTTCCAGTATCGCTTTTTTCTATTTTCCTACGACGACGATCAATTGACACGAAAATTCATTTTTTCGAGCACAAAACGCCTTGTATATATATTTTTATTACATTCAATATAATGACGACGATTACTATATATATGGCAACTATACATACTACATAATGTACTGTATCATATGCATAGTGGCAAGCAGCTACTTATAATTTTAAAGTTGCCCTTTTGCAAAAAAGCCAAATGTTTTGGAATATTTTTTCAAAAAAATAAAATAATTCATCCCTAAATAAATAGAAACTATAAAAAATTAAGACCATTCATGCCACGCCAGAATGTACTCGGGGGAGGTCTGGGCAAGATGCCGGAGTTTTTCTGTTGCTTAAACAATTTTCCCTCCTCAAGACGTTCCATATATAATTTAAGAATTATTTACAAAAAGAGCCGGCCTTTTTGTTGACCTTTTTTTTTTTAAATTTTGGCATTTATTTTGTTACGTATATGAGACCAGTAATCATATAATCACGAGTAGTTCAATCTAAAAATTATTTTAAAATAAAATTAATTTTTTGTATTATAGGTATATTCTCCAGATATAATTTTAAAATCATTAGACCGCTATTATATGTATAAGTAGAATCAGAAAATATTTTAAATAAAATATTTACATTTTATTTAAAATAAGCTGTAAATGTCTTCTATATTTTAAAGAACTTTATATATATTTTTTTACAGCTGCAGCTATATATACAATTTTCCGGTTAGAAAAAGTTGAACAGACATTTTGAAGTAAAGATCTTTTTACCAAAAATTGGTAAGAAAACCTATTTTTATAATGGAAATTTAAAAATATACAAGGGAAATTCAAAAATAATAAATAAATTTGTCACGATTACTTATTTATTTTGTATTTTTTTCATTAATAATAATATTATACTAACTTCTCCCAGAATCATATTTTGTATGTAATATTTTATTTTTGTTTTACAATATAAAATAATAATACAATATTCTGTTTAAGAATCAAAGAAACGATGAACAAACTTCCAATTTCTATATCTGGACTACTCTTTTTTTTATTTAGATATTTGAAGTATTTAAACACACACACACGGACATAGATATATATAACTAAGATAAATTCTTCTAATTATGAATGAGATATAAACTTACTTTTAAAAGGTTCTCTTATAGGAAATTGTATTCTAATATGTTTAAATAGTTTTAAAAAACACTACCAATAATTATATAGAAATTAATGAAAAAATAATTCTAATTTACATAACATTTAAGAAAATTCTTTCATATTTAAGTTCATTGACTTCTGTTTCTGAAAAAGAATAATACATTATTATTCATAACAACAATTTTTCCCAACACCGAGAAGACGATATATCCAACATTTTTGATATAATGAACAAGCAGAAATGTTTGCCTTGAATCTTAGCGCAAAGCAAGGAATTTATTTATTGAATAAAATCTTCTCAACTTATATAATTTAGAATTTCAGCAGTTTAGTCGTTTATATCATAAAACATTTTTTATTTTGCCGAATTCGATATATTTCTAGTACTATATAATATGTTTAAAAACAAAATAAAAAAAAATAATTGATTATATTTCTTAATTGTACTATTAACAAATAAAGATATATATTAAAGTTTTATTTTCAAAGAACATTTTATATTAATTCAAATGTTAAAATAGTACGTAAATTATTTTTGTATCTGTGGACAGAATGATACTTTGGAATCATAAATAATTTTGTTGTCAAGATTTTGAGAACATAAATTATTTACTTCAAATGTATTTATATCATACTGAGGACAGTCACCTATACAGTGTTATGATATTATGTATTATTAAGTCATATTTTTACAAAAGAATATTTAAAATATAATATTTAATAATTATATTATATACGTTATAATGTAAACTGGAAAAGCACTATGAGTATGAAATTTGCATAAAGCGGAATTCCATTTCTAACGGAAGTACTATAAGGTTATTATGTAGTCATACATAACCACCTCTTATATGACGTGAAAGCTACTTTGTGAAAATAGTGAATAATTCCTTTCAAGAAATATGAAGCGCTCGTTGCTTCCTCAAGTAAATGTCATACATATCCCAGAAATTATGGTAATTAATTTGAATGAACTAACTAAACCTTTTTAAATTTATTCCATTATTAAACGATAAAATTTAGAACTCTGGATAAAGATCAGTCGACATACAATTATAAATATTAGAGTTGTATAATAGCGATAATTTAAAATTTTATTCTTTACGAGAGCGTTTTTTCAACCAACGTTATTTAATTTTTTTTTAATGATCTACACAATTTTATATATTTATAATATTTATAATATTTTTATTATAATTATTATTATTATTATTATAATTTTTTTTTTTTTTTAAATAACGTGATTATTTCGTTTTTAAATTGAATTTAAAGAGTATTATACATTGCAGTATATACAGTAAAAATATATAATTTGGAACCCTTTTATTTCAAACGTACCAATTATCATTAATCTTACATTAGATATAAAAATATATTTATTTTAAACAAGAAATTAGTTATTTGAAAGTCATAAATGTATTAATATTTTAAATAAACCATTAGACATTGATATAATAAAACTGGTTTAACTAGTTTAATACTGCTAGAATATAAAATAAACACGATCGATGGACTAATGCTGTTAAATATTTGGCATTAACTTCGGAATAAACAATAACAATACCAAAAACTATTTAAATAAACCGAAAATATATGCATGAGTTAAGAATAATTTATTATCTCAATAAATATTGACATTTATCAAAAGTATTATAGAGGGGAAACCTTTCACGGACAATGAAAAACCGTCTTTTCTTTGAACAAATTAAAATAATTTTGGCAATTTTTATGATAAAAGAATGTTTTATATTATTTGTGGAAATAATTTACACATAAGTATAACAGAGAATCTAGATTATTTTAATTTTTTTTCGCATACAGACGATTTATTGTTATACGACATAGCAATGTCGTCCAAATAGTCTTTCAAATTTAAATTCATTTTTTTCAATATTTCAATGATTTTAATGCATATTTTTAAAAAATGTTTATGCATTATTCATCAATATTCTATAACACCGTCATTTAATTTTTATTTTCATTGTCATACACATTAATATAACTGCACAAGGTATACATTATGTAAATTTGCAGTGTAATATAAATATGTAACATATTTGGATTTTTATTATATTTTATATCGTAACATAAATCTGAATTATAATATTTATTTTTATGCCGTATAAAGTGTGTTTTCCACAAAATTGTTTTAACCGCGATTTTGTCTTTATCCAGTTATAATTTTATGGTAAACCCACAGTTTATTAAATAATTGCTATAATAATTTGATTGGTTCGGCGATGTTCCCCTAACGAGGTGAAAGTTGAACATCTCACAAGGAGTACTTAAAATAATATGATTATCGTATAACTTTCACAGTGAAGCAGTTTTACCGTGAAAACTTACCACATTATTAGTCGTTTGATTATGCATAGTGTTATATATTATAATTAACTATAGAGTTTATTGAAATTTATTAATGAAACTGCATATTCCTTCAAGCTAAGGGTAACTACAATATTTCTTCATATTAAATATTTATATTAAACATGAATAAACGTCATTCAATACATATTATCATGGCAGAAGGTAGGTATATAAATCCTTAGGTATATAACATTTGCGGTATTTTAGAATTTAATACAACTATAATTATTTTATTGAATTATTAACATTTTTCGCATTCAATGACTTTCTTGAATATCCGATCTTACATAAACATCAAAAATAATACATACACTAATATCAAACAACCATAATGCTTTGGTACTTTTCTGTTAAGAACATTTTAAAAAAATCGTTTAAGTTAACCCTTAAGGGTTTCGATTCTCCTTCCAAAGAAACACTGAAAAGCATGCCGAAAAACAGGATCCTATTAAAATATGCGTGCATACGATAATATTTTAATAGGAATTCCTACATTATCATCATTGGTCTAAGGAAAATTTTAATTTGTATTGTTATATTATTATCAAAAATATAAGAAATATTTAAGACACAAGTTTTTAAATTACAGGTGGTGAATATGAAAATTTTAAATTTCGTATTATTTAGGTTAAAATTTAAATGTTCTTAATTATTTAATAACGTTAAAATGTTACTTCGTTATTATGTAATAAGCATACCTACCTACATATTTCAAACATTTTATACATTTTTAGGTTTATATTTTATAAATCCTTAACTGTACTATTATTCCATTAAAATTTAACTGCATAATTATATGCTGTTTTATTTTAAACAATTTGCTGTTTGTAACAATTATTTAGTGAAAAATATAATATAAAAATTTAATGATTTCCGTTAGTAAATTTCAATCGTTTATATTTTTACAAGTTTATATATACAAAAAATGTTCAGATATTGTATAAATAAAATAGATTAAAATTTAATAATCCAAGGAAATTGTTGAAATTTTTGGTTTATTTTAGTTTTCTCCGCCATCACAAATTCAGATAAACAAGTAGGAAATGTGAAAAAAGTTTCATATAACCCAATAAATCGATTTGAAATAGACATAAATGGTATATTTTATAAAAATTAGAAGCCGGAATAAAAATCCAATGCAATTATTCATAAGCAATATTTTTTGGGGTAAATCCGAATTTCACTTTAAATTGTTTGTCGAACGCAATAGTTTATCATTGATTCAAAATTTTAAATAATAATACGACTCAGAGACTTCCGTGCAAGTGATCTAACTCAATCAATAACCAATGGTCTACTCGAGCTTAATTTACAATATTACCTCCTAATATATATTCTTTTTTATATGGAAGAAAAAATTAACAAATTATTATCAGATACGGTAGTGAGTAATGTTCATATCAATAATAATTTCTAAAGATTCAAAAATATTTTACAACGGGTTAAGACGCTCGTTATTGATTAATATCAAAAATAAAAATACCACAGAGGTAATAAAAATAATTTCTTATTTTTCTATATAAAATAGTTGTTTCTTAAATTATTTTATAGCATGCGAGAAAAACGTTGTTCTAAAAGTGTCCATGTTATTAAACTATATAAGTTCCTAATCTATAGTTGGGAAAATATAGGTCTACATCCTGTGTACGTAAAATTGAAGATATTTTACCCCGGAAATATAATCCCGTTACATCCGAGTAGGCAATATTTTAATAAAATTTATGTCAACAGAAAATAGTTTTGGATACTTACTCATAATAATTTATAGTTTCCTTAAATTTACAAATAAATCTACTTAGTTGTCATACTTTATACACAATCAAGATATTAAATGTTTTTTTTTTTTATATATTGAAAACAATTTGAATATAAATAATAACTACATACATATTTAAACCATGATTTGTAATATACTTATATACTTTTAAATACCCCCCCCTCCCAATAAAAAAAAAATGGAAATACTATGTTTGTTCGAAGGTCGTAAGTGTAATTTTTACGTACCATTTTTCTTTTCATTTATCGATAAGTATATAAATTATTCCTATTCCTTTAAGAAGGTTAGTAGTAATTAAAAATTTTGTTTTTATTTATGATTTGAAAAAAAGATTAGATATTGAAAATTTCGTTATTTATTATTCGGTATTCTCTACAAAATGTTATTCTTAACGTACTCAATTTTTTTTTAAATATAGGATGCTTTTATAATGTTCAATATTTTAATATACTATTAATGTTATATTGAGTACCTAACCTCATTTGTGTATTAATTAAATATTTATATAATATTTATTTTGTGATTTATTTTTAAATTTATTAATATAATATTAATATTTCACATATAATAATAATTTATATTACATACATGCATTATATATTATTATAAATATATTTTTATGTAGATCCAGTTTGTGATTATACTCGTTTAACTTATATTGCCGGTATTACCACCGATTATATGATTATTATTCATATAATCTGTGGTATTATAATAGTTTGACATTTTTAAACGACATATTGGTTTGATATCCAATTTTCATCTGACTTTTTATGTAGATTCTTCGTTCTGATTTGCAAAAATACCGTTTGAATAATAATGGTTCCCATTTGAATTCGTCAAAAACGATAAATTCGTCAATGATGCTAACAATATGCAGCCATAAAGGTATTTTTTGAACATTAAAATGATGTGTTATTCTGTTGTTATACTATATTCGGTAGGAGGACTCGAGTATGAATATTTGGCCAAATAGCTTTCTGACAAAAATTGACTATATATACATAAATCTAGTAATTATGGTATCCATTTTATGATGTAAATTGATACTAATTTATAGAGTGTTATCCTATGTATTGGAAAAATCATATCGTTCGTTTTTTTTAATAAAAAATCGGGTAATTTTTGTATGTACTTTCTATTGATATTATATTTTATTTTATGAACAGTGGAAATGATTTTAAAAAATTCTAAGGAAGTTAATTCTTATTATTTCTCCTCCCCCCCACTATAAACATGGCATTGTTTTATTCTCAATATATATATAGGAGCCGGTATTAAATTGCAATTCGGAAACTCGACACAATTTAAAAAGTACATTAATTGTCGACTGCGGAATGCGTTTAAACACAAAACTATTCATTAACTTAAAATATTTCACTGTAATCTTCATTTACCAAATCAATAAATTTATAGGATGTATTCAATTTGTTTAAACGACAAGGAGATATTATTTTAATGGACTTTCGATTATTTCTCTCGGAAGGATCGATTAAGCGGTTTTTCGTATTAAAATATCATGTACGGTATAAATACAACGGTAAAATACCACCAGAGGTTCACATATAGTGTGAAGTTCGCGAAACCTTCGATGAATTTCATTACGCGGGATTAGTGCACTAAGGTCCGATTATTTTCCTGAAAAGTCCTATTAACATCATGTCCCAACGCGTAAAACACTTTACAAAAATGCTGATCTATATAAATTGAATATTGACCGGACAGTTTATTACGTGTATTTATTTATTTATTTATTTATTTGTTTATTTATGCATTTAAATGTGTGGATTATATTGAGGGATTGAAGATTATATTAACTAAAATATTATTCTTGAACCCTCCATCAAAACCTACAGTGCCAATAAATAAGAAACTAAGTATTAGATTTTAACGTTTTATATATTAATATGGACACAAACATATTACATGTAGTAATATGAGGTAAACAATATAAATTATAGGAAGTGTACAATTGAACTAATCGATTGTACCTATAAATTATCATTATTATTAACTATTCATATAAAAATTCGATTATTTTCGAAATATTCTAATAAATCAATAATTTCTTTAGTTTACAATTATTCCAAGTTAAAAAAAAAATACCTTTACATGAATCAATAATAAATTATAAAAATTATGTAATGTTGTTGATACTAGGAATTATCTTTTATCTGTCATATACTGTAAACGGTAAATATAAAATTATTAGATGGAAAATTAAAATAGTTTGAATTAAATTATTCTATAGTTTATGGAATTATTCGATAAAGTTTTATCAAGAAAATAACCATTGGTTCATGTAAAACTATTCGAATAAAATATTCAATATTTCATTATAACTACCTAAAACTATTTGATAATATTAATCATTGTAGTTACATATGTATTAAAAAAAACTATTTAAATTAATAAAGTAGACTTTTGCTTTGTCTGTAAAAAAGTAGTTTTATAATATTACTATAAATTAAACTTAATATAAATATTTATAATCACAGAATGTACAGTGTTATTATTATTTAAAGACAACCTAGATATTCCTATAATTAATAATAATTGTTAAATATCAAAGTATTAACTAATTAGTAATCTATAATTCATAATATATATATATATATATAATTTTTATTGTTCCATTCTTTTCTTAATAGTATATTCACTATTCAAAAAATAAAATAACATTGTAAAATTAAAATTAAATTAATCTTTTAATTTAAAAGTAATATATTAATTTGAAATATAATTTTCGTTTAAAATAATTAAATATAAATTTAACTCTGGTAAAAAAAAATCTTAGGGCAAAAAAATCATGGTTTTAACTTATAAAGTTTAGAAATTTGTTTAAGAAAAATCAAGTTTTTGGGGTTAAAACTAGAAAAAATAGGTTTCCGATATTAAATGTAAAATTTTTTGATACTCAATAATAATAAAATATGCAAGGCAATATTGTAATAATTAATATTATCATTTATCGCAATTTAGATAACATAGCCAAGCTAGGTATAGAAATTACGTATATTTATCTATTTAAGAAAGTCAAATATATGCTTTGTATATGTACTCCCTGTAGTATTATGTAGCAGACATGTTTCAAACATCAGTCTTATTACCGTTTATTAAATTCGTTCGCTACAAAATTTCATAACGATCATTAATATGTTATATTATATAGTTAATCTTTTGAAAATTGAATCTTAAAAATAAATCTTCTTTAATGCATTAAAATTTTCAACTATGCAAGTATATAATATTACATTTTATATACCTGTACAAGAATATAATACTGTATGTATATATTTATTATTAATGGTAATAGGATATGTTTTAGCTGTACGTTATATTAAACTTATTTGTAGGACAACTACAGAATGAAAACGAGGAATTATTTATAAAATACACATTAGAAATATTATAGCACAGATAATTTAGGTTAAAAAATATTATTTGAATAGGTAAGTAGTAATTAAAATATTTATAACATGTTGATTTTTTTGGTTCAGAAGTGTCCCTAAAATAATATTAGATAAACCATTATACTAAAATTATTTAAAAATATTTTGTTTCATACTAATTTCCGAGTATAACTTTTATTTTATTTTTTTTTATAAATATCTATAATAACAAATTATTAGATATTAAATACTTACATATTAGACTATTACTGAATGATTTTATTTTCAATGAAATTACCTGAAAAAAAAAATAAGATACAATCAATATTTTATACAAATAAATATTTTAGTATTAGATCCTAATTATATTTAAAATATATATAGTTAGGTATATAAATAATACATTATAAATTATTTAAAATATTTGTGGTTATTTCCCCCAGAAATTATCATAATTTTACAAAATGTATTTTTTTTTTTATACGTTTTACAAGTAAACAATATAATATTTTAGTTTTTGAATAATATTTTTTAAAATTATTTAAATACATTTAAGATTAGTATAGTCCTGAAATTTTCACATTTTTTTTTTCGATAAAATACAGCGTTTCTATTAAAAGGTACCTAATAATATTGTTATTTCAATATAATTATTTACGAAATTATTTTATTCACATTTATTCAACAATTGATTGTATATGCGTATAATCTACATGTATCAATTACTATATATAATATAAATACATATATTTATATATAAGAAGATTTCAGTCATTGGAAAGCATCAGTCCTTAAAAAAAAAATGTTTTATTTTAAATTTCAATATTAGTTTTGAAATATTGAAAAATGCGTATGTACCTGGAATATTATTTTTTCTAAATAACAATCTGATGATTTTATGAACCGTTCGAATTTTTTTAATTATGTATGTTATTAATGCAAAAATAACATTGAACATAACAAAAATCTAAAAATCTTTTTGGGAATTTTAGGAAATTTTAGCGGAATTATACAATCGGAAGCCTTTGAAAACGTCCGAAACTATTTTTAAACCTCCAACGTCATTGCCCTGTAATGCTTTCGCTCAAAAGAACAAAAACCCGGACCTTTATACGAGGTATATATATATATATATATATATAAATATACGACGACGAGCGAATAAAAAACAGTTCACTTGAGTACGTAATCCTATTAAACGCTCGACTATATTCGTTTTGTGTGTTTGTGTGCTTTTCGAAAATTTCGCGATAAATTGTATATATTTTTTTTTTTTTTTTGGCGTATGCTCGCGCTTTCGTATAGTAATCGTTAACACATATATACCTATATCGTATATATATATATATTTTTTTTTTTCGTCCTTACTCGAATATAATTAGTGTACATGCTCGAATATTCTATACGGTTAATTCGTGATGTTATTTATTCGTTTAAATATAAAAATATTTTATTTTTTTTTGGAATTTCGTATTATTATTTTCTGTTATCCACCGGCGTCATTCGCAGATTAAACACAATACGGTTCCAGAATCATGGGTACGCTTTTAACAATAGTGCACGGCCAACGCACATTCCACCTGACTATTGTGTGCTTGTGAAAATCCCCTCGCCGGAGCGAAGCTTCCGAGTCGATATATTTTACGGGACACGTAGGTCATCGTAGATACTAACTTTTTTATTTTTTATTTTTTTTTTTTTTATTGTACGTGTAATTTTAACCGTTATACAACACGTGGCCTTTTCGCAAAACTAAATCCGACAATGATTTGTATATACGGACAGTGGTAAAAAATATTCAGGAAAACGTATCTGAAATCAGTGGTATTAAAACCGGACCAGGAAGCCGTGGCGGAAAACCGGAAATTACATTTAATGTGATAATGTGTCGATTATGGAAACGATAACGAAACGCACACGACCAGTTGAACGTGTATCGATACGCGTATAAATATAAATGTAGTTTATATACCGTCAAATATCATAATTATATGTATGTCATATTGCCGGTATATTGATCGTGAGTCGTGTTCGTCCGATTGACGTAGACCATCGTGTACAGAAGTGATCGTTTTATTGTGTTAGTTTGAGTGGTTTTTTTTTTTTTTTTTTTTTTCATTGAATAAATATAAGGATCGATCGATTTTTTAACAGACATAAACGTAATAATCCGGATTTCGATAGTTCAAATACCGAAAGTGAACCAAAGCACCGTTAGAAAGTTACGTGTATTGCCTATGGTTTTACGTATTAAAAATTATAAAATTGAAAGAAATGCGTGAGAAAAAATGCTGCTACGGTCCCTTCTAAGGTTCTGCTATCATCTTAAAAAAGTAGCTTATCCAGTCGCTAAAATATGTACATAGCCATACACACTATCGCAGAACGGCTCATTTTGCCAGAAGCAATGGACTTGGTGTCAATTATGCTTGGAGAGGCTGCTGCTAAACAACTGATGAACGTACCACTATCAGATACTATTATTAGTCGCAGAATATTCGATTTAGCTGAGGTTATTAACTTTAAGAGATTACAAATAATAATAAATAACAATGTTATACTTTCAGTAAATTATCCAATCGATTCTCTAAATAATTAGTTTTTAATTTATCTGGATAAAAATTGATTTATTTTCATCTTATCTAGATAAAATTTAGTGTGGTAATCGTTATTATCTTATCTAGTATCTAGTATATAAAGTAAATAAATTTGATGAATATCCTTAGTGTATTACATTTACTTTTTATTTTACATATATTACGAATAAATATGATGTGAATTATTATTAATTATATTATATTCCTTGATAAAGCTATATCTTAATATAGCAGTTACTTCGTTGTTATAAAGCATTTCCACAATAGTTAACTTAGTATAGACTTAATATGATCTTTTAAAAATGTCCACGTTTGATACGTTAATCGTAAAAATACAAATTACCAATATTTTTTATACCATAAGATAAGGTGACAATTTGGTAATGTATTTTATATGAATTATCTACCCCGAAATAGTATTTAGTTCATGTTATTACTTATTATGGAAATCTAAATTTATATTAACACGTGTTCAGATTTATATTTAGTAATGTATTTATTTATTCTAGGGTAACTATTTACTTTTATCATTTAATTCTTTTAAATATAATTTATTAGTAAAAAGATATACATGCATGGTGCAAGTTAATCAAATCTTAATAAATTCAAAATTAAAATTATTCCTACAAAAATGTCTCGGAAAACTTGCAAAATGATATAAATTATGTTTTTTATCATAAATATTTACATCATATCATATAACATCGAATTGATTATACAAATTGACATTATATATACAATATACATATATATTTATATATATATGAATATGTTTATAAATATATTGCCAATATTTACTTCATAAAAATTATCCAAAC
Organism: Pemphigus obesinymphae; assembly: GCA_025469235.1. Taxonomy (NCBI): domain Eukaryota; kingdom Metazoa; phylum Arthropoda; class Insecta; order Hemiptera; family Aphididae; genus Pemphigus; species Pemphigus obesinymphae. The sequence goes on along the minus strand of JAIPRL010000963.1, from coordinate 84,116 downwards.
TTCTAAGGATATAATTTACATAATATTAAAGATACACAATGTTTTTAATGGCTAAGGGGTACTAAAAATTTTGGCGTTCTCGATGCTCTCCGCACTAAATCTTCTTCATTTCTTTAATGCATAATAAAATGTCTTGTTTTCAAGTTTATTACGTTGTGCATAACACTATATTTTATTTTTAAATTAATGTGCAGAAGGATCAATACTATGTTCTTGGTAGGTATACATATCTCGTTGGATTCACTAGATCGTTAACGTTTTAGCAGCACTTTAGCCTCTATCACTGAATTTGAATCGTTTGTCTCGCATTTTATTTAACGACAAGTTATGGTTCTTGGAAAATGAGTCGTATGATACAATAGTAAGGAAAACATAAATATTTTGTGTAAAATACGACATAAAATACAAAAACAAAAGTATACAGATTTTTTTAAAAATAACTATGTAATATTTAAGAAAGATTGAAATATAGGCAATTAGAATTGTTTTAAAACAAATGCTTGGAAAAATAAATTTGTTTAAATTGAAATTTGTTTTTTTTAACTACATAAATTAAATTATTTTCTCGCTGTTGAGAAATTATTCATCCGTAGTATACAAAATATAAAGTTTCTCTGAGGTGGTTAGAAATATTCTCAATTCAGTAAATATAATTATAATTTTTACAATATATATAAATTATCTAAATTTTATGAAATGAAGTATAAAATGTACCTATAAATCATAAATTACATTTATAATTTTAATATTATAATATTTGATAAATTCAAAATTAAATGTATCATAAATGAAAAAAATAAATAGTAAAAATACATAGGTTAAAAAAATTATATAGAATAATAATTATTCACTTGTTCATTAAATATTACATTCATTATATTGGGTGTGTTTTATTTTATTTAAAAAGAAAAACAATGAAATCATTTCCTTTATTGAACGAATAGCGATAAACATATTAATTTCACTTATAAATAAGAGAAAACTGTAATTTGGTGTGCATTTTCAGATTTATTGAATATAATTAGGTATATCACAAAGGGATTATTTTGTAACGAAATACGACTGCTTTGAGGGGGATTTAATTATATATTTATTAAATGTTAAATCTGAGCCAGGTAAAAAAAGGAAAACACTGGAAGAAGTTGATTTATGCTGAGGTTACAAATTATACTAAAAAAAAATTTTAATTTCGTAAAAAAAATCATAATGAACTCAAAATTAATTGTAAGTAAACCGAATGGTTTCATCGTTTTACTTTACATTTTTTTTTATTTAGCAAAGTATACTTTTTTTTCTATACCTAATTGATATTATCGTCATGATATTTATGTTCTATATACAGATTGTATGCATTAGCAAAACTAATTATTTTTTAACAATTGAGTATTTCTTTTTTTTTGAAAGTGGTTCTCCAAAAGTTGTGTTATTGATAGTTCCTAAGATCCTAAGATCACACGTTAGATATTTTTCTACATTTTGAATACTGTCCTAATGTTCATACTATATAACTTATAATTCATAATTTAAAAGTATACCAAATGGATAAGGAAACAAAGTGATGGACCAATGAAGTAAATGAGATAATATCAAAGAAAAATATACAGTTTTAGAAATGACAGAAAACCAAGGAGTATACAAGTTTATGTAAAGAAGCAAGGTGCAGTGAATAAAGCTAAATTAGAGAAATATGATGAGTTGTATGAAATATTTGAAAGAAAAGAAGGGAAAAAAGAAGTGTACAAGCTGACCAAGAGAAAAAAATAAATCCAGGATTTAAAAAATGTATAGTGGATAAAAAATAATGATAAGAGGGTGTTAAAAAAATACAGGGAAGTGCCATACAGATGAAGAGAATTTCAAAAAAAATTATTTAATAAGAAATTTTGATATAAAATATAGATCGTAGGGAGTGGAATTGAAGTATGGTGGATTTAATAAAATAATAAGATGATGTATAAGTGGAAATATGAAAATTATAATGGAATTTACGTAAGGAGTGGCTGATAAAGTTATTTAATAAAAACTAGTTAAAGGGAATATTTCTAAGGTATTACACAATGTGAGGAAACAAAAAATTAAAAAATATTAATTCTAAAAGTTACTGGTTATTTTAGATAACAAGTGAAACTATTACATTAAAAAATATAGTAATTTATTAAACCTATATAAATACATATATTATATATTAAATATATATACATATATTACCTAATGTCAGAATGAAGAAAAAATGATCTTTGCATAAATAATTAAAATTTAAATAAAAAAAAAATATTTAGGTAATTTAAAATAATCTTTTTACACATTATTTTATATTGATTATAATTTTTCCCTTATGGGCTATTATATCCTACTATTATATAAAATAGAGCTGAAATAAATAAATAACAACCTAATAAAAGTGTTGATTTTAAGTATTGTTAGATTATGATTATTGTATTAAAGGTATAGTTGATAAATAAATCTCAATAATAGTCAAATACTACATTTCGTACTTAGCTAGGGTATAATACTAGGTACCTACTGTACAATATATTTAACAAAATAATTAATACCTTTTCAAAAACATTTCAGGATTTTATATTTTTATTATAAGAAACTCCAAGGATTATATTTTGAAAATATATTATTAATTCTGTATCTATATGTTACATATTAAACTTTTAGAATTCATAAAAGAACAAAATATTTTTTTCGTATGTGTTCTATATTGCCTAATACAATTTTTCGATATTACGTTCATAGATATTTTGATATTGAAGAAAAATGACAATGTTTTTGATATTTTTTAATTTTTTTATACTTTTTTACCTATTTTTGAATATAATAAAAAATGGGAAAACGGTAAACTATAAATCTTTGATTTAAATTTGAAAGGAATTATGTAGAAAATATGACCTAGAAAAATATAGAATGTTATTAAACAAATTAATATCTCGAAAGCCAATTTAAATAATTTCATTCAATATTTGTATAATAATATTTAAAAAAAATTATAATTTATATTATATATTTTAATTTTTTTTAAATTTTTCCGATGCGAAATATATATTATATAAATATTTGTATATTTAAAATAAATATTTAATTTATTTAAAATAAAGATATTGTCTTGGGGAATTTTGTTTATTTGCAATGTATAACTGTGTAAATAATGATTTATTGACAAATATTAATATAATTTATAATATGTTCTTTAGGCATAATATTTGTACATGAAAAAAATTGAGTTTACATTTATGCTTGGATTGAGACAATACAATTAAATTAAATGTGAAAACCAATACGTTTTTATGTTTACTTGTATAATTAAAACTATGTCAATAAACAGTACCTACGTACATATTATCAACTACAAGTAGATTAATAGTTATTGGTTTAAATATGAATATTTTTAATTATTACCATAGAAATATGTTTCAAATGTGTTATCGGTATAATGAAATTTCATTTAATAACGTTTATTAAATCATAAGTCACAAAAATGACTAAAAATTTAAAAAACAGATGAAATCACACAGTGAAAGCACGGAATAATTTTATTTTGTGATGAAAATATGATTGTAACATCATTGTTCTTACAAAGCTTTTGTAATTTACACTTGTTCGACAGTGAAATCAACTATTAACTGATAACAAATATGATAACGGGTAACACCTAAAACTAGGTATGACACCTACTCTACAGTCGGTGTAAAAAGTGTACACTGATATAATCCTTTTTTTAAAACAATCACTATTTATGACTACAATATTTCAAAACGAACACTTTGGTGTACACTTCGTGTAAAAAAGTTTACACTATTTATTAAATCAAACAAAACTATTTTCACGCAAAAAGAATACACGAATGTAAGTAAATGGAAAATGCAATTAATTTCATAATTTCATGTTTCGATCACATAGATATCTATTAGGTCAGGTCAGAAATAGAATCGGAGACGGTACACAAGACTGCAATTCCAGTTTCAGTACACGATTAGAGATTCGAAGAGGAAAACTGTTGAAATTTGTTGTTATTTTGTTGTGGCAGCACTGGGGTAGTAATGTTAGTTTGAAAATCTCGCGCTGTCGATTATAAAATTGTAGAAAGAATAAAATAGGTATCTGTTAAGTACCTACAACCAAAATAACCGTCTGGATTCTGGATTGAATTAAATATCCTGTTTGGCCGATTAAACTGTTTTGACTTTTAGTCAGGTAAAATCAGAATTTTATCAAAACCGATTGACAGATTAGAGGCAGAATTTGGTCAAATGGAATTAACCATTTTAACCGAATTTGGTAAAAAAAAACTGACCAAATCAAACAACATTAAGCTAAATACAATTTGAGTTCTAAACTTTAGATTTTTATCTTCGTTTGGGTGTGATATCTTGTAGGTGTAAGTATCTATATATTCTGCCTACGACGTTTTATACCACTAAGCTACCCAATCGAGATGATGAAGTGGCTGAAGTTTCTCGTATTTAAACTATTTAGATAACGGACAAGATCGTATATCGACAGATAATATACACATTCTCGAAACGAACGTCCTGGTGTGACGGAAACGATTAGTAGCCAAAAAAATTACCAGTCGGCCATTAAAACCTCCGGGAATTCGAATTACATATCCCCGGCATCGAAAAACGGTGAGAAAGACCACAAAAGATTATTTCGGAAGTTTGGGCTGATAACAAACGGACGGAAAATTCGGAAACGTGTTTTACTTCCCGTCGTCGAAAGCTCGGAGACAACGTGAAAACGCGGATGATCGAAACGCGTAAAAATCGAAAAAAGACCGGAGATTAGTTCGAAAACAGGTAAAGGTAAAGGAATACGAGGAAGGCAGTCACGAAAATAGGCCGGAAAATTAAATAAATAAATAAGAAATTTTTATCATGGGAAAAAAATGAATAGAAAGAGTTAGCATTTTATATAAACGATTATTGTGTATAATTAATGCATTGTGGGGAAAAATATTTACATTTATCGTTCATACATACAGATTAAGTTTTAATTTTTAATTCTTCCGTAATAATTTATATAAAATCATAATTTGCATTATCCCATAAATTTCTCTATATTTAAACTGCAAACGTTTTGTAACCGAGTATATTATTAGTAATTGAGTAGTTGTTTCAAATACTGTATTACAATAATTTTATGTTAAAATGTCTATTAAAAATAAAATAGTACATTCATTTCAAACATTCTTGGGTAAAATTAATTCAATTAACCCCATTATTTTAATTGTATTTAAATTAAAACTATTTTAAACATATATATATATATATATATTATATTGAATAGTATTTATATTACAAACTAATGGTTCTTAAAATATTTTTTTTATTTTATATTGATTTTAGATTAATATATAAATTTTTTATTAACATGCACATTTTTCTAGAGGAATTTCTCAATGAAGAAATATTGACATGAACAATTTTCTCTGAGGTATTTTGACGGATTAATATAATTACCGACACTATAGGTATAATATATAGCTGCAGTTTCGTTGAATAATATTTAATCTATGCAAACACTATAGTAATATTATACCGTTTAATTTTCATATACGATGTAGGTAACACTATAACATTAATAATAACTAGATTAAAGTATATTTTATATAATTAATTTGAATTTATAGGACATATACAATACATACAATTTATAACCGACAATATTTACAAAAAATATATTTACATACAAATTAGGATAACTGAGATTATCGAATATTGATGATAATCAATGTCGTTGGCAGATTTTATATTAACCAGATTTGAGTTATTAATTACGTATTTAGTAATTTTTTAATATAAATATATATATGTATAAATAAAAATTACCAGGTCCATATAGCTTTATAAACAATACTTGCTGTATGTGATTTCTGTTATTATATCTAACGCGGCCCTAGAGTAAAAATGTTCTATGTCAGTTTTCTTTTTATTTTAATTTTTTTTTTTTTTTTGTATATTCATATTAGGCTTTAAATGGAGCATATTTTAAGCAAGGAATTATTTAAATCGAACTAATAATGAATGACATAAATAAAGCAAAAATGTTCTATGCCTTTGAAATTCAAAAATTTATTAATTTGGCTTTTATTAAATAGAAACTTTTCAGTCTTGATTTTTGTTTGAGAATAAAAAGGTTCTATAAAGAATGACGAATAAATTATTTAGAGTATTTAAAGTACCTAAAGTATATAAGATATATCTTTAATCGTGATACAATGTACATATACCTATATTTTGACTTGACGGAGAAAAAGTGATTTAATAAATTGTACCTATGTATTACAAATTTTATTTTAAAATATTTATGTCACTGATCGAAATCATAAAATATATTATAAAGTAAAACGGTTCTTTACATAGGACCTTTTTACTCTCAACGATTGTTTTTTTTTTAAATACATTAAATTAATTTAAGAAAACTTGATTGATTTTCCATATAAATTATGGAAGATCCTGAACAATTACATATTTTGACATAGAATCTATATAATCTATGATAAAAACTTAGTTAATACATTTACTCTTAGCTCATTTAATATAATATACAATTATTTTAAATTTATTAATGAAAGGTATACATTGCGATATTTTTATTCATTTTTTTTGTAATTTAAGATATATTCATACATAGTTTGTTATCTATCGATATAAAACTAGTTTATCGTAATATTTCACTATTCTTTTAATGATATTTTCTAATGGGATATATTTATATATATTATTTTATAAAATATATTATAAAAACAGAATTACAGATGTATTTTCATAATATATTAATATTTCAATTATTAATAATTCATAATAATTATCACAATATCAAACACTACTATTTATATACATGATAATATGTTGAATTTTTGAATGTTTCTTTTGAAAATATATCAATTATAAAAATAATATTTTAGACAAATATATTAAGTATAGTACAGCTATGTTCCGAATAGGAATTGGATAATATTAAATTAAAATGTATAACATTTCAACATACCTCCCTAAATATTTGTAGTAAATTATATCTGAAGTTCGTTAAACGACGATTAAAGAAAGTAACAAAAACGAAATATCATTTACAAAAAAAAAATAAATAAATAAGTTATAAAATACAATGATTATCTACCTAACTGAGTATATTCACGAAATGAAATACAGTAGCAATGAATGATTTTATTATTTAAAATAATACTTATGCAATTGAAAGTTGAATGTCAACGAATTATTTTATGAATGACTGTATAAAAAAGTAAATTTTAAGAAATTTTCCTTACGTATAGTATATTTAATTATTAAACTAAAACGACTTACGTCGATATTTGTTATAATTATTCAAGATATTTGTTCTAAAAAACCGTTAAAAAACATTAATCAATTGTGCAAATTTAAATATACTGATAATACTATTGATTTATATATAGGGTATTATTATTTAGTAAATGAAACGAAAACCATTAATACTATATATATATTATAGCATATAAACAATTAATAATAAAAATATGTATATTTTAATATAATTTATTAAAACTAATAATATGTTCTTAAAACCTATCCGAAAAGTAAAATAATGTTTACTAAAATATTTTAGATGATTTTAACATTCGATTTTTTTTTTTTAAATGGTATATAACTGTTCAATTAAATACCATTAAAAAAAAAAATTATGTGATATTTGTAAAATATTTGATGATATAACATTTATAATCCAGAAGCGTGTACTCTAATTTTCCTAAACGAACAATGTTCCTACCTAATCAATTATCATTTTTTATTTTTTTTCGAATATTTTTTGAATATTATATTTTTTTTCCCTGTACGGGCATCTGTTATTTATTAACTTTAGAATAATCTTTGAGTATATTTATGGCGGAAAAAAATATTGAAATAATCAATATTTTGAATATACTTTTAAGTTTATTTAAATTTATCTAAATATAATTTTTGTCTGAATACGATTTATAATTACCCATTTTTAATCTTATTTTGATGGAAATATTTCATTATTTGTTATTCATTTGGAATGGTTTAATCATCGCATCAATAAGGTACAGTTACGATCATCAAGGTTTATTATTATTATTTTTTTATTCAAATGAAGAATTATAAATAGCATATGGTACTAATTATAATTGAAAACATTGTGATTGTAAGTTTGTTATTAAAAAATATACGTGATATTATTAGATTTTATTTTGTATCCTTCAAATAATAAAATGAATAATATGAAAGTCACATCACATAGGGTGTTATATACAAAAATACTAAAGAACTGAATGTAAAAATAATAATATTTTCTAAAATATTTTTATTTTGACATTTTTCTTTTAAATATATTCTCGATAACTTTTTGAAATTTATGTTAAATGTTTAAGGAATAGAAAATTGCAATGAACTATAGTTGAATTATAACAGCTTATAAACTAACTAGCTGCCTACCTAAACTTTTAATTCGTAGTTATATTTATTTATTCTATGGTGTCTAAGACCACATAATTATCTACAAAGTTATATGAATTTACTTATTATAAACATTTTCTACATCTAACCGGGAATAATGAAGTTCTACTTTGTGGTTTACTTAAAATAGCGTCTAACCCATAAAATATTAGATAAAATACAATTCTGTTATGCATCTAGTTACTCGACAAAGAAATACTAAAATATTTAAAAAATTTATAGATATAATATAAGATTTAAAAATGGTTTTGGAAGATAAACTTATGATGCTAACAAGGATCAACTCATTAAATTTGAATAAGTGTTAATGTTATTTTTGTTGTTAATTTCAGTAAACAGTAATTAATATATTATTATTATTATATGGATTTTAACAAATAATTATGCAACTTAATTATGTTCAGCCCATTATGGGTACTTAAATCTGATTTCTGAGTTCAGATTACCAAAACTTTATTGTAATTACGAAATTAGTTTTTTGAACAAATACCATTATAACGCAAGAGTAAAGCATTATATTGCATTTATAAATTACTTTTAATATGCATTTAAACTATTTTGAAATAATGGAATTTTATTTCACGAAAATACCTAAAATATTGCCTCTATATTATTTATAAATTATAAAATGAAATTTAAGAGAAAAAAAATTAAAAATATAAACAAAAAAAAATAGGTAATACAAATACATGTATTATATTAAATAGAAAAGGATAAAGGATATCATGTCGAGATAACAGATTAGGAACGGGAATTAAGAATCAAATTTATATCAGTACATTAAATGTGTATCTCAGATAGCGTAAATGGAAAGAAGGTTTAATCTAAGAAGGTATATAGAATGATAATCAAAAAACATATAGTGAAGGTCACATACAATTTTACTGGTACCTATGTATTGAGAGACAGGTAAAAGAAGCGTTTGGGAAGGATGATATATCTGAAACGTAGACCACAATTATTTGAGACTTGGAAATTCCAAGACCCTAGAACTGTGGGTGAGAGGAAATTAAAGGGCAAATGCTTCGAGGCCATGAAGCATAGTATGGAAAAAAGGAAAAAAATTTGTGGTGTTAGGGATTTTAAATGAGCTTTGAATTGGAATAAGATCAAAATGTTGGATTTTAAAAGGAGAAAAATTAAGAAAATGCTTAGTGGAACATAAATGATGGTTTGCTATCTCATTTCCAGCAATTCCAACATAACTAGTCACCCGTAAAAACCGTACTTGTTCATTATTCAAGTGGAGGCAGTAAACCAGAGACCTAATAATAAAAATAAAGTGAGATAAGGAAACCAAAAAATAGTTAGATATGATAGGAGACAAATTTATAAGGCTAAATCCATTAGGTGAATTATTGTTGGTATTTGAGGAATTTAATGAGAATACGACTGAAGAGCATTGATTATTACATCGTATTTAGTGGAGAGAATGAATTGAATGGATGTAATTCGAAAGAAAAAGAAATATTTATTTTGCAGATGAAAAAAGAGAAATTCGGGGAACCAGTAGAAACAGATCCATCAGCGAACCCAAGTAATGATTGAGGTGAATTATTGACTACATAATTATTAAGAAGTGAGCTTATTATAGTGGCGAAGAGATATGAAATATCCTTTAGATGATAACTAAGGAAACTGGGTGAAATATGTATCATGTTTGTGATTTAATATCAGCTAGGTGTATATGTCAGGACAAAAAATGGAGTATTATATAGTTGAAGTCAAAGGCTTATTGGTAAATAATGTGTTTACGAAGTATGAAAAAAAAAAAGGAAGATTAAATTAGGAAGGGTATTAGAAACTAATATTCAAGAAGATTTTATCACTAAGAATCTGAAAATGGAGGTTGCTGGTGTACCCATGATTTTTAGTAGACATTTTTTTTTTTAAATTTCTTTTTTAATTTTTAATTAAATTTTAAAACTTCATTTAAGTAGACATTTTCCAGCAAGCCAATCACTTCTTATTTATAAAGGGAGCAAGACCGTTCCCTTTCTATGTTAGCTAGAGGCGTTGACTGTATTTCGCCAGATGTTTTATGACGATTTAATATGTTTTTACTTGTTCAATATGTATGTATTACTTGAATTTTTGATTAATTCATCTTTAGTAAATCACACTTAAAAGTAAACATTTTAATTAAGAATACAAACGTTAATTATAATGGATTATTAGAGATATCATAATGCTTAGGTTTCGTTCATATTTTATTAGTATTAAATATGTGGAAACGACTTACTAAAACAGTTGTCGGGTCAATATATGAGTCTATCAGATATCTACTGTGTAACTTGATATTTTGATTTTATGAAAGATTAATGTTTCAGTTCAACTTGTAGTTTTATTTCCATAATAGAATGAAACATTTGTAATTAATTATTTTATAGTGTAATATAAATATATGTATACTTTAAAAACGTATATTAATTCAAATCTATTGCAAATGGATAGTTTATCTGGTACAAATAAATAAACAGAACTTTCTAAAAACATTATTAAAATCAAATATTATGATTATTTTTATATAGGTTTTGTTAATTTATAACGTGTTTGTATTTTGTAGTAAATATAGTAAACATTTTGACGGGAAAATTACTGATATAACAAGACTTACACAATGTTGGAAGTTTCCGTAATAATAGATAATAATAAATAAACGTAATAATAAAAGAACTATGACATTTTCATATTGATTTCTGTATAAGTTAAAAGTAGTTTTATATAATTATTAATCATTGAATGATTGATATTTGACGGTCATTTTATACATTTATATGTATTGTATGTGTTTAAATAATATCAAAATATAAAAAAATACCAAAAGTTACATAATCAATTCAAATCATACAGTTGTGATAACTATAATCAATTAATAGCTGTTAATTTAATTTGGATTTAAATATAAAACAATGACCATTTATAAATATCATAGTTGTATCTAAATATAGCTATTATACTTAAAAATATGCTAATGTTTAATCTACTAATGCTGTAAAAAGTTTTAAAATTAATAATAATCAATTGAGGATTATTCTAGAAACCCTTTACTACGATATAATCCTACTTAAACAGTTACTGGTATGTACTACTAATCGATTAAACAATATAAAATCTCCATTATTTATTTATTTATAAATACAATAATAGGACAAGCCCAAAAAACATGAGAATTAACATTATATTAGCTATAGACTGATTGATATGTTACTTTTCGTGAACTGTAAATCCAAAATTAAATGTTTAAATTGCATTTTTATCAATAAAATTTATTCTTTAATGACATTTTATTACACGTATACTTTCTATATTAAATTTTTATAAATTATTTATTTAAAGACACAAATATTAAACCAAAATATATGAATTATTTAGTAATGTTATATTAAGAGACACTTTCCGATTTTCGATAGTTTTACGACTCTTTAAATTGTCACAATATTAATACTACAGTTATATAAAATACTGTTATCTACAGACAATTTGTAAATATTACGAAAAGTTTCATTATAGTATATTAAAACATTTCTATCAACAAATATCTAATCAGATATTTGTCATAAAATATTATTACGATACACGATTATAATATTTTCTTTAACAATTACATTTTAGATTAATAGTATCTGTTATTAAAAATTTATTTTTTATTTTAATATTTTTTGGGTCTTAATTAATTGATCTTACAACAAAAGTTTGCATAAAATCTAAGATTCAGAGTGCAACAAGCTGGTACCTATAAAATAAGATATGACAATATAATTATTATTTTTGTACATTTTTTTAAAATTTCCTTTCAACTTATATTCTAATACAATTCAAAACTTTGAGAAAATGACTTTTTAAAACATTGTATGAATATATTTACGATTAACTGTTTTTTTACAAAATATTTTTGATGAACTGACTTGAATCCATAAATACTTATTTAAATATTAAAATCAATAAGTTAATTATAAATTTTAGTAGGTATCAACTGTTATATGGATGTGAGTATATAAAATATATCAAACTAATAGTAAATGAATAAAAACCTGAACATTTATTTACCAACCGTATATAAAAGGATTATATTATAACTTTTGTAAATAAGATATTGAATAAGTATATATGAATTAAAAATGCAGAATAGTGTATGATTTAAATTTTAAAGTCTTAAATTTAATTTAGTTTAGATTTTATGAAGCAGGATCGTTTCTCCCTTATTGTATATTTCTGATAAATAAATGGCGTTCTATAACGTTAATATTTTATATTTCATAAGCTATTATGATTAATAGTATAACTTTGTATTACATTTTAACACTCAAACAATTAAAATCAACAAAAAATATATGAAAATTCTCCGAAAAACATGGTTAAAATTCTCCTCTTTAGATTAACACTAAAATGTATTACCTACAACGATTTTTATAGCGCCATAATGCATGATTTACTAAGATATTATATTGATTTAGAAAAATGTTGGGTTCATTCAAACAACAATATTGATAAAGGTACTATTTGTAAATTATATAATATTAGGTTAAAATCGAAACATCAAAATCTATGTGTTTACAATATTGTAAAATGATAAAAAATACACTTACAATTTAGTATATTGTATTATCCAAACGTATAATATTCATATTTATATACGTATACACTGTAATATATTACCCGTAGTGTATAATGCACAGGGCTGGTTCGAGATGGAAATGTTGCATTTTTCATTTTTTAATAAAACATCGCATACATAACATATTATTATAAAATATGATAAAAACGAATTTCCATTCGGTTCATCGTGCTGGATTTAATATTATATACTCATGATGAGTTTTGCATATCATACAGAGCGTGTATTCATCGTATATTAACGAACATTAGTCGCACAATGATCTAACGGTGTCCTGAACATACATAATAATACATAAGCATATAAGAACTCGTTAAAGTCGTACGTGATATCGTGATGAGCGTCCTGTACACTGCGGATTCGTGTATAAACGAATTTGGTTAGCGACGTAAGTGAACGGACGGGGTGTGTGGAAAAAAGGAAAGCGAACAAAATTATTTCGATTAATATACTTCTCGACTTTATCGTCCTCTTGAGACGAAAGGGGCGAAAAGTTTACCTTAGCCAAAAACTTAGGTTCAAAAACTTTTCAACCCTTTGTTCACGACCCCCGGTATTCCGGAATCCATGTCGTGCCTAAAGGTTTAGATTCCACGTGTTCATATTTGGAATACAAATATTTAAAAAAAACACAGCTTTCCCGAAATATCTCATTTTTGTTGCTCGGACTTCTGGGTGCCTACTATATAGTTTGCCATAGGTACGTTTAATCATAAAGACAGTGGAAAAAGTTCACCCCGAAAACATTCGGAAAATTTAGGTACCTATACAAATATTTTAGGTCTCCCTCTCGGAAAATAAATGGGAATAATGGAGCAATTAAATAAAATCACTTCTCGGGAAAATTGCATTCCTATATAGAAAAATTAAACACGTTTTGATATTTTACAGTTTTGTGATTCTTATATTTTATTGTATACTCTTTCGAAAAGTTCGAAAATGCATAATATTTTGGACTATAATATAAAGTTATTTCTAATTTATTCAATTTTAAGTTTACGCGTACGAAATTATGCGTGTCAAAATAAAATGTATATCAACCTCCATAAATGAACATATTATTCTAATTAAGACATTTATACATTCAGATTTATGTTTATTTGAAAGAAATATATTAAAAAAATTATCATTTAATGATATCTGTGCAATATTTTCTGCTAGAATAATTTTAATAATAATAATAATTTGGCATGTTAATGATTTGTATTACACTGCTGTTTATATGAATCTCAAAGGGATTTGTTTTTGTGGTATTCCGTAACTCTTCACTATAAGTTTAGAGTTTCTGCTTCATTTTAAGTTTCATTATTAGTTTTATTTTATGTATCTTCTTTTGTTTGAGAGAAAAACTTATACTTGTAAAATAACCTTTTAAGTATAAATGGATATAATAGATTTACTATAATCCATTTGTGCACATAATCCTAAATCTAGTAGCGTTACAACGTCTATTAGTTTTCCTATACTGTCCGAGATTTCTCTTTACATACCAAATGTAATACAAATAAATAATCTTATTATATATATGCATATATAAATTATTTTGTTGAGGTTTTAACTGAAATACTCTATTTTGTAATATTTTCTAGGACATCTAATAAATTATATAATTTAATTGATGTTGGTGCAAAATCAATGAGCTCCAAAATCCGTTATAATAAATGTAATTTTGTAATTTTCTAGTAAAATGTAAAATTTTTGAATTAAATTAATATGTATGAATACTTGTTTCGTATATATATATATATATAGAATCATAAAATCTACATCAAAAACTAAAGTCAATAATATATAGATATAAATAAAAACTCAATTTCTACAAAATAATTTGTTTTTATTTAACAAATACGTATTTCGAAAGCAATGTTTTCATCTTCAGAACATTTGTTAAATAAAAACAAACTATTTTGTAGAAATTGGGTTTTAATTTATATCTATAAATAATTATACACGTAACTCAACACCAAAGTATAAAAATAAATAAAAATAAAATATTAATAATTTATATTAAAATAAATATTAAATGACTTTACTTGTCATGAAAAGTTTATAATTTGATTTTTACTAGTCGTAGTGTTCTGAAACATAATGATTATAATATAGTACGACGAATATATATTTATAAATATAATTACTTTTGTATTACAAGTTAAATAAAATGAAATTTTTTTTTTATACTCACATTCACAATATTTATTTAGATTTAGTTTTGTATGAATAAATGCAAACATTGCATAGGTCATAAATTGTGTTATTATTATGATTTGAATTGTAATGTCAACACTATTTACGTATTAAAAACGCCTATTGTATTTTATGCTTATGTATTTTGTACGCTCTTATTGCCACTAAACTGTATAGATTTAAAAAATGTGTGTCCTCATCATTAATATTATAATACGCGTAATTGAAAACGCACAACAAAAATGAAAGAAACAAAGATAATATGGTAAAATATAATATGCTATTTAAAACAGGGGAAAAAACTGTGTTGAAAAACAGACTGTTCTCATTACATTTAATATTTATCACTAAAAATACAAAAAAGTTTATGTAATTGTTGCATGAACTTTAGGTTTTTATAACTAAAGAAAAAAATTATTAAAAATTTGCAAACACGCTTTGAACCTTAAACGTTTTGACATTTTATTTTTTAATATAAAAATATAAGTATAAAATCTATTTTTATACATAAATAAATAGACGAATTTTTAATATTTATTTTAAAATTAAATTTTTTAACTATCTGAAACGTAGCAAGACTGTGGTCAATTTTAGTTTATAATTTAGGGTGTAAAATGTACTTCCATTGTAAAAATCTAATGAATTACGTTAATATAGTTAGTGTTAAAAAAAGGAAGTGAAACGTATTTTATCTTGTATACCAACCGAATAATGTATTTTTTACAATTTACATTAACCTCGAAAGTAAAAGGTAATGCCATATTGTAGCAACTTTTGGCGGAAACGTATAACTATAACGAATGAAATAAAATTATTCTTTGTACAAAGAATATCAGTAGGACCTACGCTATTATTTATTTATAAAATTTAACGAAACGTATAAAGTTTTTTTCATTTATTTAGCTAACCTTAAAAACAAATAAATAAATTGTTCACTCTCTGATCAAAATTTAATGGTTAATTGTATGAACAAAATACAACTAACCGTAGCGTATGAGCATCGTATACGTATATCAAAATAAAAATGAAAATTGCTATTTTCTTGTAAACACCAAGGCTTCAATCAAATAATTGTCTTTAGTTTTTTAACGTTCTCACAATTTAAATTTTATTTAGTTTCAAAATTTTTCATTATAAACATTTTAAACGGTGTACATATTTTATACCGATAGTTTTACTATATAGTCTATTGCAATGCAAATATTTCATTACAATATTAACACGAATTTTTTACAGTATGCAATCTACTGTCAATACAAAATTAGTTAATATTTCATCTTTGTTATTGTAATAAATACGATAATTAATTATTTTTAAAGAGAACATCTTTTTACAATGTCCAACTAGATCAGGGATGGGCAACTCAATGACACTAGAGGGCTAATTTTGAAACTTAAAATGATTGCGGTCTAGATATAAGTTATTTATATATAATAATGATAATAATAATAATAATAATAATAATATTTACTAATATATATTTATTTATCCCTACCTATATAAGTTATTTTTTTATTGTTATGTAAATTAATTCATTAAGATGTTTTATGCCTATGATAAGAACTAATATCTAAGTTTATTATTTGTTTTATTTTTGATAATTTCCCTCAGGTACAATTTACTAGGGTATTTTTACTATATTTGAAGTAAATTTTAGTCAATTTCATGATACTAAAAATTTCGAAAGGCAGACCGGGTCGGATAAAAAGAGACGGCCGCGGCGGGCCGGATGTGAACCACAAGCCGCCAATTGTGAATCTCTGAACTAGATAATAGAAAGTGATAGAGTAGAATAAAAACTCATACATATGTTATTATAATTTTAGACTGTATTCGTTCATAATGTACATATTTTTATATTTTATTCAAGTGATAAGGTGTAAATAATATATTCGATTTATTTATGTTTTTGCAATATTTCTTTTCAACTATAATTGTTTATACGTAAGTTTAACTAACATGTATTTTAAATCATTGGTCGGATCATAACTAGAAAAAAAAAATTTTGTATGTATATTTATAAAAACTAAAAGTATAAATTTACAGTTTATTTATCTTATGATTAATTTCATACTAGTTGAAATCATTAAATATATTGTACATGAGTTGATGAATATTATCCATGACGTACGGTAGGTATATAAAATATTCCCATAAATCATACTGATTGACTATTAATGAATTACTCAATGTTCGTTAAATGTTACCTATCCTATTACATAATTCGGAAAATTTTAAAATATTAATCGCACAAATAAATTTTATATAGTTTTTTTTAAATACTTAATGATATTATCGTTTGTGAATAACTGTTTATAATAATATCATTATGAATTTCAATAAAATTCTGAGTTATAATGATAATTATTATTTAGTTTTCTTTCAACTATAAATTAGAGTAAAAATATATAAAGAATTTTAATTATGTATAAGTACATCAATTATGTTCATAGTAAGAAAATAAAATAATATTTTTGGTATGAACTTCGAATTATACTGATTGGATTACTGATATCATTTAGAACAAATATAAAAGTGATGAATAATTAGTATTTATACCATCTTACTCAAATACTTTATGTTATATTTATTGCAAAAAGATAACGTTATTATTGTTGTAAGTTGTGAAAAGTTATTCTAACTCGAGATTTAATCGTGTGTACCTATGTCCGCTTTTAAATTTACCGTCATAATGTGATTATATTTTTTTGTAATAACGGTTTCATGGATTAAAGTGAGGTGATGGATCATTTTATCAAACGTCTAGGGTTTCGCTTCATCCTAGCAAACACTACGAAAATTCTGAATGTGTGGCTACTTAGAGTATTAAATAATTTTATTCTTCAAACTACAATTCATTAATTGAGATAGTTTAAAAAATTATTAAAAAATTATAATTAAAATATTAAAGAATTAGATACAAGAAATTTCATTATATACTATAATACCACCTAGTGTATTATTTATAGTAATTTATTGTTTTATTGATTTATAAAACACGAATAATATTTTTAAATAAATATAATTTTAATTATTAAATTATAAAATGAAAATATTTAAAAATTAGACAAATAAGGACTATTTTTGACACATCTGTATGTATTTCACTGTTATACGACTGTGCGAGTAATAGATGTGTACTTAATTTATATAATATTGTGAATTATATTATTTTATCGCATATATATATAATTAATCCTTAATCTAAAACAATTATAAGTTTGACAAGCTTTGAAAATTTTGTATGGCAATTCAAAATTTACCTTTCAATTGTTTTAATTCGGGTTCAAACTATTTTAAAACATCTAAAATAAAATAATACAAATTAGTCTATTTAATTCATTACATTATAATATTTTCTTGTGTTTCCAGATTCTAGATTAATGCAACGTTTTTTATTCTGAATAAACATATGCATTAGATAACAACATAAAAAAGTGTATTTATTGATTTTATTAACATTAACATTTTTATACCTGTTTCATGAAAATATCACTACATTCCCACTCATATCATATCGATAGTATGCTTAAAAAAAATAAACATTCAAAATAAGCATTTGAAATATTTCAAGTAAATTATAAATAAATATAGATACATACGAATGTTATTTACTAAATAAACGTATCTAAAAATGTTATTATAAAACAAAATAAAATGTTGATCAAATGAATCTGTACTGAATACTATTAATACTAAACATTTCTATTTTCCATTGCACACATTAGCTTTTATAAATTAATTATTTATTGCGATAATTTAATTTTCGTGTAATGAAAATAAATTGATTTTTTTTCGCGAATGTGAATGTATCCCATATCGTTATATCAATACAATTATCTTAAATTCGGATAATTTAATTTCCGGACAAAAGTGAACAAATAAAAGTTATATGATATGTATAATATATACATATCATATTATATACATTATATTATATAAATAATATATATAAGTAACACGTAATAATATTCCAAAAACAATAAGTCTGTGGTTTAAATATATAACATAATTTTAATTTAAAGGAATAACCTTAACCATGAATATTTTTGTTAAATTTAGAGCGCTTTAAATATATTATCGTGTTCAAACTTAATATTATATCGTATTAAAATTAATTTATAATTATAATAATTGAGTTTTTCGTACCAAAAATTAAATTAACAATATTAACCCTTTGAGTGCTATGGACCAGTATACTCGTCAAGACGATGGCGTATTCACGGCCTGTGTACGAGTATACCCTTCAAAGTAAATAAAACCTTATCTATTCATTCTATATATGTGAAACCTATATTAATCAATAGACAATGAATTTTCAAACTCTCTGAAAAAAAGAAATTTAATTAAGATTTGTTCCATGGGGAAAATCAATATATTTTCATTTTTCTTTTTTATCGGGAGTTCTCAAGAGGTTATCTCATTATTGGTGATATAAGAATTGCGTGCAAATTTTTCATTTCACTTTTCAAGTTTAAAATTATTATTATTTATAGAAAAATATATATATCCAATAATATTCCAATAGGATTCATTATTTCATTCTATTTACCGACTATCCGATAATCGCTACATTTTGGGAACTACTGCCCGCGAAAATGAAAAAGCTTAGTATCTCAGTTAATATTGACTTTTTATAAGTTCTGTGTTCAATTAATGATTTTAAATGATTTTAAAAATGTTGTGAATATATATAAATTGGAAATAAAAAATATCAATTTTATGTAGTTCAGGGGGGTAGAATGGAAAAACTATGTAGCACTGAAAGTGTTAACAATAATACTTATATGTAGCTACCTATATATAGTTTATAAGTGATTTTTATTTTTATAAACACTTTTTTCTTATTTATTAGGTTATAATTGCATAAGGTTTTTATTTATTTAAATATTATGTCGTGGACACAATATTAGTGTAAAATGTAAAAATAATCAATATGATTGATCGTAATGTGACCAATTGAATATGCATTTCCGTTTGAGTATAAACATTTATTTTACTATATATATTTTTATCTGATGGAATTACGTAAAAACACCTTACGGTTATCTTGGGTTGTTATTAACAATATATGCACCAGTTAAATAAAAACCATATTTTTTTCCTTGATAACAATTTTTCGGTCGAAATTAATGTTCGAAACATAATGGAACAACAGCGGATACTGCAGCAGCTAATTACGCGAGTTGAAATATGGCGAGCATATAACTCACGGCACGAATTGACAGTTAAACAGAAGACTATAGAACATCATAGTATACCTACGTAAAATGTGCTTGTGCAACCACTTTAGACTATACTGGAAAACGATATTTGTGCCTTGTATTAAGTACCTACTTGGGGAGTATTTTATATGTTTCTTACGAGCTTGTGGTAAACGGATCTGTATACAGAGTGTTATCGATTATAAAATGGGAAATTTCATATATATATAACCAGCTCATGATGTCAACGGGAAACACCTATTATGTGTATTATTGTAATTATGTCATTCGTGGCTACTTACTGTAGCTCAATTTCGAATCGTCTATCCAAAAAAAAAAAAAAAATTTAAATATTATATAATATTTTTAAAAGTTTCCAGTAATAATTATGCTGAAGTTAGCCAACATTCTAACACGCTCAAATGACTTTTGAAAATCAAAAAAAAAAAAAAATAAAAATGCGACCGATCGTTATAAAAATATTTTTAATAAAAAATTACTTGGGCATAAAATGTATTATTTTTTCCAATAAATATATATTTAATAAATCGAAAAAATTCAAGACAATTTAATTCAAATTTGTATCCAGTAACTTGTGTTGTTTTCGCATTATTTGCATTTATATAACATGATATTATTGTATCTGATAACTTTAAGATTCTGCAGAGAAAAGCAAGAAATGTATTGGTTTTACAATTATTATGTATTTTTTTCAAATTTCTGTAAACATTTTTTCTACAAGAAAAAATACTCCGATCATTACATGCAGTACCATTTTACAGTTTCAAATTACATCTAGTAATCGGTACTAACGAGAGAGGTCATATTTTGATTTTCGAAATAGTCTTTAACGCATAAAGAAAAGCTACCGCCGAAACATTAGATAAAAACAGTATAACCTCGATTTCGACAAAATAAACTCTGCTGGTTATTTCTTTGTAATTTCGTAAATAATCAATTTAAAGACTTGTATTTTTCACTAATACAGTGAATTTTATACAAAATAACGTAAAAAAATGTCGAAAACTTCTGCTCAATTTCACAATTACAAATTATACATTTTATCTTATTAATTAGCAATTACAAATTTTGAGACATTATTAATTCTTAACATTTTTTTCGTCATCAATTTTTATAGTAATACTCATATTATATACCAAAACTTCACTCAGAATCGTTTTGTTGAAAAAAAATGATTTATCATTGCTTTCAAATTTAATAAATCTATTACCAGTATTCTACCTAACCCCCAATGATCGGCTTTTATATTTAAATTTGCAAATAAAATATTTTCGACTAAATTATTTTTTAACAAGTTCTGGTTCTAATTTAATATAAAAAAATTACTAGTAATATGACTAATTAGACCTAGAAATATAATGTTATAGCGTATACATTATACAAATATGGATTTTTGAGGGTGTCCAATTTTGTGGTAATTTAAATCTACTATTAGTGCTTTACGAATTCCGATTTTAATAAATCACAATAAATAAGTTTCCAATACCCACGTTCATCCATTAGGAATACTTAATATATAATACCAATTTAGCGAAACATAATCAATAAAAACCGCACTGAGTAAAATGGGTTTCGATTACTGTCTAAATGATTTTACACATCAAAAAAAAGTATAGCAATTTAATACACTTAAAATGTTATGATAGTCATAATTTATATACGTATACGTTAACTATTATCATGATGGCTTTAGAACGATAACGCAAATTGCACGTTTTTAATTCACGATGTAACTTCCATTAAATTAGGAAAATACTTAGATTTTAGATATAAAATATAATATTTAATTCTTTTGTTTGTCATGAGGAATAAAATAGTTTTAATTTGAAAAATGACAACAAATGTATAAACACTGTATATTACCTGATTAAAAAAAAAACAATTTATTCCTATTTATTTAATTACAGTTTGTAATTATTTTAATTAATATTAAGTACTAATTTATAAAGTTGTTAAGGTCATAGTGAAGTTTGATTAATTATATACTCGCATATGACGACGGTCTCTAATATTTATCGTAATATCCAATTTTAATTTATTTTCACATGGCTAGTTATAACACTAATACTCATCAAAAAACTTGATAATGGTAATATTTTATACATTTTCAAGCGTATATAAATTTAAAATATCGATTTATTATGCAAAAAAATAGTAAAATATAATATATACAAGTATACATAATTTTTTTTTTCATTGGAACTGATCCAAAATGTCGTCAATATTCGTATATTATTTTTAATAAGTTATAATAATAATTTATTAGCATAGAATGTTTGTTTTATGATTCTGTGATACCTTTGATTTCGAATTTATAATTTCTTTTTAAGTATTTATTTTAATTTTTTAATTTTTAGTAATCATTTTTTATTAAATTATATTAATAATACCTACTTAATAATAATTTTAAATCAATTTTATTTAGTTGAGATTAATGTAATTTCTCACAAAAAGACCATTACCTCAATAAAGAAACTGTGAAATAACTTATTTTAAAATAATATCATAAAAAATATGAAATGCGATGGTTAATTAAACATAATAAAACCTAATTTTACCAATAATTTCTAACACGGCGTATTGTATATGCAAATTTGCTACATATATGGGCGCATGAAATTTTTATTTTCTTGTTTAATATTATTGTATATAATATACATTATAATACATTACAATGTAATATTACATTAATATTATATTACATTATAAAATTATAAAAATACAACGGAATTATTAAAATTCCTAAGGTATTTAAAACTACATAATTATAAACTGTGTTAAAATTATAATATAACCGTATACAAAATGTATTTTATGTACTAATAAATCAATAAAAATACAAATTTGTATTCGATTTTAGATAGAATAAATGTTTTCAATAAGTTCATATGACATACTTATTAATAGAAAATAATAAGTGGAAAGTTCAAAATATAAAATATGTATTATGCATATATTCATTATATTACACCGAATATTTGCCAAATTGGTGAAATTTAATACATGAATATTTTAAAAAAAATTTACATTTGAATTTTTTTTCCTTAAACTTTTCTGAAAATGTTTTTTTTTTTTTGTATACGTATTTAATCACTATTTTTTTAAATCTTCACAAAAGTTAAATTTAATATAAAGGCTAATAAGTACAAATTTAGAACATAATAATGAATAACAAATAACTAGTAAAATACAGTTTTTGTGTAAAATTTCATAAATCGTATAAAAGCAATTATATTAAACTATATACCTTGTGAAATAGAGTGGGACGAAAAACGTAAAATATCAATAATTGAATTCTAATAGCAAAACAAAGTTACAGTTTTGCCCCATAATTATAGGAAAAATAATGACAATTTTTTTATATATCTTTAGGTCACGCATTGTTAATTAGAAAAATTGGTAAATTTTGTTCATTTTCATTTTTTTATAATATACACATATTAAACATTTATTTATTTTATGATATATATTATTAAACCTCGTGAAAATTACTATAATCTGAGATAATAAAATACCATCCCTGAACAACTGCTAACGGTCAATGTGTAACAATACATCTGTTTAATAAAAAAAAAAAAAAATTGAAAAATTGGTAAATTTTGGAAATACTAATTTTTTATATATACAGTGGAATCTACTTCATGGGGGCACCGTATAAAGGGGACAATCGCTTCTTAGTGACAAATCGGCAGAGTATCGACGAATGTATTCATTTTAGACAATTTAACTTCGTTTATTGGGGACAAGCCATCGGTTATATGGGACCAAGTTTAATCTGTTCATATCTGTTTTCTATTCGAAACTATAATTATCTCTATTATATTTTATATAATTTATTAATTTTTTTTATCCTACTACCGGTACATATTCCGTGAAGATAAGAGTTGACTAGCCTACTAACAAAATTACTTCCTCGATAAGCTTTAGTTCACGTTCTTTCGGCTTTGTATAACGTTTTCATTTTTATTTATGTATTTTTTATTAATCCCAGTGTATGTTAGTAACAATAATGTCCTGTGAAAATTTAACGTTGAGTGAAAAAATTTCTGTACTGGACAAAATAAAAGCTCAACCTCATAATACTAGTGTTCGTGAGTTTGAAAAATTAATAGGTACTTCTAAATCGGTAATTAGCCGATTGAAAAAAAATATGAAGAAGCTATTCGTGAACAGTGAAAAAAATAAAATTACTCTAAAAATAAACCTGTAAACAACAAAATAAAGCAAGAAGTCAAAGATCCCGAAGTTCATAAATCTATGAACGAATAGTTATCTGCTGTTACTGAGCGTGGTGTTCGAATTTCAGGCCCCATGTTAGTGTAGAAAACAGAATTTTTTGCTCAAAAAATTAAATATAGTTATTTTAAAGCCACAGAAGGTTGGATTAGTCGTTGGAAGGATCAAAATAATATTATATTCAAGCGATTGCACGGAGGAAAAGCAAGTGCTGAAATAAATGGAACTAATGAATGGTCCTTAACTAAATGCTGACAAAACTAACTTATTCTACCGATCGACTTTTGATGGTTCTTTGTGCTATAAACGTCAAACACTCGACGGATCAAAAAAAAACTATGGATCGTATAACAGTTTTATGTTGTTGTAATATTGCAGATACAGATAAAAAAAGCTGGTTATTTTCTGAGTTAAAGCTGACTTTTCTTGGTTATAATAATTTTTAAGTATTTTTGATTAGTGTATTAAATGTTGTGAAATAAGGTTATATCTTTTATTTTGAAATCTTTAAGTCGCACATTGTGCCTATTTTTTTTAGACTTTGCCTAAAATGCATTAATATTTAATTATTTATTTACAATTTTAGGATTGTAATAAATTATGAAGCTCTTTGATTGTTATGGAACACAGTGTGTAATATTTTAGGTAATATAATGTCGTATTATTAAAAGTTTAAATACTCATATAAAAGTAAAAATTAAATCATTTTAATAATATTTATAAATTATTATTAAAAAATGTTATTAGTATTCCCTATAAATTAAACTCTAGTAGCCTTGAACTTTAATAAAATGGATAGTACATAGTTTTTAATACAAAAATATAAGCCGAATTTCATACATTTACTTGATAGCCATTAATTTTACCAATAAAATGTTTACATAAAATTATATATCACTATGATAGAATAATTCTATATTGATTCAACATAGTTTAATTAACCATTTAGTATAGTATTTAACAATAAATTCCTTTTGAATTTTTTCGGAACTTTATTATGACAATCATATAATTTTAAATTTAAATATAAAATGAAATGAAATATGATATTTACGTATAATATAATTGGCAACATTAACATGAGTTTTAATTAAATCTAATTGTTCAGAATCAAAACAAGCAAAACTGTGGTATTTAAAATAATTACAATTTACGCACACAAATAAATTTTTAATATTCTAATAGTATTTCCAAATTAAAAATAACATTAATCTATTTTTCCTTTTATTTTTAATAAATAATAATGTATTTAATAAATAATTAAAATAATATTTCATTTTATTATACTTAATCACAATAATTAATTGGGAAATTAGACACTAGGTGGCACTTTAGTTACACACACATTTAAAATTATTCAAACTTCATATTTATTATATATTATTATATATAGCTATAAAATTAACTTAATATAGTTTGAGAAAATAATTCATGAAAATTTATAAATTTATTAATAAGTGCATTTTTTATGAAACATAAATGTTCAAAAAATGTTTTTATTTATTCAATATAATTTATCACTGTTATTGGGCTAAATAACTTTTATAATTCGTATGTATTATAACAAGTATATAATTTAATCGAATGTCAAATTACCATAAGGTTTTACAAAAGAAACTATGTTACACATAAATAAAAAAACGGGAATTATATATTGAATTGCAAGTTGATTTATGTTAACGAATATTTTATACTACAGAAACTAAATAACTGACATATTGATATATAATATATATATATATATATATTATGCATAAAAATTGAATGTTATATTAATAATAATAAAAATAACATGCATTTATACATATTATATGAATACAATATTTTAAAACAAAAACGCATAGATAGAAAATACCTACAATGGAAAAGCACAGAAATATAAATTATTATAAGAATTGAATTGAGCCATTAGTCTTAAAAAGTATTGTTTTTAATACAAATAAATATAGTTATAAGTATTATTTTACATGTTATAAATATATAAATTAATTAAATAATTTATGCAGGCTATCGGACCAAAACTTAATTTTATGTAGATACATTTTTTAATATTTATGCATAATGAAATATTAATTGTATTATTAAAGTAATCTTATTAGGTATGATAGGCTTGGATTTAAAAAAATTCTGTTTTGAAATACAAACAACTAATATGTGGGTTGAAATATATATATATAAACGCATTCTGAATAATGAGAGGTACGCAATTCAAAAAAGTTTTTAGCGTCCCAAATTTCAGGTAGCATAATAATTGTGTATGTTAAATACAGTATTATATATTTTAGAATTAAAAGTGAAATTTTGGAGGAAAACTTTTTGATCGAATTATATTTAAATTTTAAGTTGAACGACATCTGCTGTGTTTGTTAATTTTGCTATACGGTGACGCATATATATATCAACCGAAAACTTTGTTGATTCATTTAAATTTTTACTTTATAAAAATACGTAAATAATATATAAATCAAATGTATACTGCATATTTGCAAATCATTTTAAGGATTTTCAATATGAGCGCTTACATAATAGTATTATCACCATTAATATAATATTAAATTAAGTGATTACATTTACAATTACTTCGGTTTAGTTTATTATCAAGGGATTTTATTTCGAAGAAAAATTCCTATTTTAGTAGAATTGATACAAAATAATATAGGTTTTAGTATATAAATTGGTAAATTCGGTATCATTTGCACAAATAAATTTTTTTGTTATAAGCGCACGTGTGGTCTAAGGTGTAAAATATGTGTAAATATCGATTTATTTTTATCTCATTTTCTGTTATATTCAGTTTCAAGGGTGTAGGAACACAAATATTTATTTATAGTGGCGCTATCTCATAATAAATTTTGTAAAGCTCATACTGAAAACTTTTTCCCTACCAGGTGGCATCCATTGTATTACACTTAATCGAAATTTCGAAACATTCTAAAAAACTTATATTGAAATATACAAATTATGAACATTCAAACATTATGACATACGTACATTGAAAATTCAATGTATCACATAAGTATCAAAATATAAAAAGTTAAAATGAATGCAATTTTTCAAAATTATTCGCATTATTATCACCTAGATGGAACTTGTTTTATGTTTTAATACATATATACTAACGACAAATAAATGAGGGGGGGGGAAACATTATAATATAATATATATATGAGATAATCGAATCTTTTCTGGAATTAATATTTAAACAAAGGATATATTAGATACATAACATGTTCTGTGAAAAAATAACCTAAAAAAATAAAATGAATTCTTACAAACATAACATTGATTGAAATGTGGGAAAAAACTGTGAAACTATTAAAAATAGGATTTCAATTCTGAAACCCGTTTTAAATTCATTCGTCTCTTCTTTAGGGATCGATTGAGAGGTTATTTATCATTAAGAACCGTAATTTTTAAACATTAATTATATTTCAATTTCTTATAATAAATAAAAATTTCTTGTCTGATTATTAGAAGACGGGCTGAAAAATTCAAATCGTTTTTCAGATTTTAAATCTGCCATTTCAAAGTCTTATAATGTTATCAAGCCGCTCATTGATATTTTTGGTGGAAATTTCGTGATTACACAATAATAAAATTACCCCTAAGAGTACGGAGCTATTTTTGGATTAATCTAAAAATACTATAATATCTACTTAAAAATGTATAAATTATTAGATTTTATTTTCCCTGACATCTCATAATAACTTGCTAAACAAAACCCCATAAAAATGTGAAAAAAAAAAAAATTTGGAAATAATAATAATTGTACCAATATTCTATCTCATTAATGTCTATATAGACTACTGCGATGAACCGATAGTATGAATATATATATGTTTATGATCGTATAATTTACGGACATTGATTTTCAATAGTATGACAGTTTATTCAAAAATAATTTAAATAATTCAATTTTACTTTAAATGATAAATGGCTTTAAAAAAAGCACCAATTGACGCATATAAAAAATATATTTTTAGAGTACAAAATACAAAAATTCAGATACGGGAAAAACATAGAAAGTACAAAACAATTAATTATATCAATTTATTTATATTATTATATATATATGTATAGTATATTATTTTGTAATTTAATTATAT
Source organism: Pemphigus obesinymphae (assembly GCA_025469235.1). Taxonomy (NCBI): domain Eukaryota; kingdom Metazoa; phylum Arthropoda; class Insecta; order Hemiptera; family Aphididae; genus Pemphigus; species Pemphigus obesinymphae. The sequence continues at coordinate 55,285 of JAIPRL010000963.1, read as the reverse complement.
TTTATTGCAAAATTTCAAGGGCAAATAATTTTATTCTATAATTAATTTTGGACATATGACCCTTAATACAATTGTTCTATTTTATAACTATTGTAATTGCTTTTCCAAATTATTTAGATAATATAAAGTGAAGATATTCAATATATATATATAATATATGTACAGTGGATATACAAAGCGTTTACATACTTTGAATCAAAATGCTTGGTTGGTTTCAATATACTAAAATATTAAGAATACCTGAATTAGAATTAATATTAGTGCTTATTTATCATAAATTTAAAATGTATAATATAAATTTATATTAGTAATAGTGTACCATAGATGTTATGATTAATTCAAAAAACGTGCTGTATCGAATTTTACAATTTTAGTTATTGTTTATTTCTCGGTCATATATATCCAATATAATTTTAAATAAATTGAATTTGACACAGATGCTACGTTAGAAAAAACAATATTAATGTACAAGATTCTTTAAGAGTACGTGCGAAAAAACTACCAAATAACTATACATTTATAATATGTTTTACGCAGAAAACACATTTTAAAATAAATCGATTTTCTCGTAGTTCAATAAGTCATAATTGTACAAACTGTTACCAATATTAACAATACTATATTATCGTCATGGTATTATGTGGATATCAATTTATAATTTATAGTGAATATTTTTATCTAATTCAATTACTTTGAGGTTAAATCATTGCTCTGAATATTTAAAATAGAAATATTAAATTAATCGTATGTAGTTATACGATCATGACGAGCAGTTTACGTTAAACACAGTAGGCTTTAATGATTAAAATTGAAAAAAACGATATGGAATCAGGTATTATTAAACTAACAATATTGTAATCCGTGTGCAGTATTTATAATAAAGAATTTTTTATTACGATAATTCCTGCTAATTTTTTATAATATCCTTACATAATTATCAATTTATTGTAAAGTTTAATATAATACAATGCAAATTGCAACAAAATGTATAATTTTTGTTGTACACGGTAAAACTTGCAATTTAATGTAATTACATATTGAACTATTCGACTTACTGATCAGTGCAACTTTTGCGTGTACGTGCATGTTCATGTATGTCTAAATACACGTTGTTCGATTTTGACTACGTTCATCAATGGTTTATAATATGGTTAATACCTAGTTTATAGCTAGACCTATAATATTTGTTTCGATAATATTAATATATTTTATATCTATACTTAGAGACGTAAAATTGAACATTTTTCACTGAAATTTTCAATACCCAAAATTTGAACATTTTTATTTTTGTATAATAATAAAAAAAAAATGTAATTATGCGAGATTTTTGATTTTTCATACTTGGATGTTTATATTATATTGTTGTTATCACGTCTTGTGTGTGTATAAATGTTAAAGTATTTTATATAAATTGAAACAAAATACTGTAATATTGTTATGAGGTACGTTAAATATTTACATATTTAAAATAACCGTATATGATATAAGTGAACTTTTTTTATTTTTTTAAGACTTAATTATATTATATATTGAAACAAAAATACTGTATTTTTATTTATTTATAGGTATATTTATCTATATATAGGTTAAACACACACACATATATATATATATACGTTGTATATTTATTAATGTAATTACTTCACAGCCCGACGTTAAAAATTGTTAAAATTTTCACAAAAAAAAGTTTTCATGAAAATTAAAATCACTATCCATACTTATTATTAAAATTTACAATAATAATAATAATAATAATAAAAATAAATTTAATAATATAAATACTGTCGAGTAATATATGTTATCGTTCACTGTTATATATATAAAGAAAAAAAAGTAGATCGTGTGCGTGGATATTTTTGAACCAGATCCAACTTGAAAACTTGGTTAATCGTGCGGTAACATGTCTAAATATCTTGATTAACACCCGGTAATCGAATAATGTTTAAGAAATCACCGCGTACGGTGATTTGTGCACGTACACGCGAACGTCACGGTGGAAATCCCCACTTTATGTTGCCAATTAGTTTTCCATGCCCGAAATCTGAAATTAATTTTGAACAATAGCAAATTGAAAAAACCTGATCATCCTCTGCGTACGTATTGATTACCATGACAAGGTATACCTGAACGATTAATTCATTATATTTAATGGCATGAAAAATATAAATATATATGGGATTGGTATACCATCTACCGGGTACGGTATGGATTTTTGGGTGTATTGAAATACGACTTATCGGGATGCCACTCGCGGAGCGTTCGAGATAAGAATAGATTCGAATGAATTAAAAAAATCATGAAAAATATTCTTCAAACTTAAATACCGTGTAGGTACAAAAAAAAAAAAAAAAAATGCGAACTCGCTCCCTGCGAGAAAAAAGATAAAAACTAAAAAAACTGAGACTGGAACACGACAGTTTTAAAATGACCGGTGGCCTCCCAAAGAAGAAAAATAACATTACTGCCGATTGGTGTCGTGCACCGTCACACGGACCATGAATATAGGATACGCCACTAATTCCAACTTCAAAGCTTAAACATCAGTATTAAATTAATGTCAATAAACGTTGAATGATATTAAAAAGCAGTATTTAATAAATAATGAAATTGCATTATAAAATTAAAAATATAAAATTACAACAATATAATTAAAATAATAAATAAAATAAAATAATAATAAAATATTATAATACATTGTATTATATTATTACTATTTATTATATTACCTATTTAATAATAATTCTATTGTATAATTATTTATATTAGAATTTCTTTTTAAGAAAAAATTCAATAAGTCATATGATATTTACATAATTCATATATAACTACTATTACCACTTTTATACTTAAAATTAATATATTATTTGTTAAATAATTTAACTGTAATTAACTTTTAAAATTAAATGTTTAGTGAATTCAAATAAATTCATTTTTAAGTAAATATAATACAGATGTTGTTGTAAAACATAATCTACAATCTAACTTTAATTTTATTTTATATATGTATCAATTTTATAAAAGTAATACGTATGACATTAAGTAAAATAAATAATGTCATTTATAACACCTATGTATATTGTATATATAAATATATATACATGAAATTCTTGAATAAATTTTTAAGGTTATACAAAATGCATTTAAATTAGAAAGTTGTAAAAATATTTAGGTATTCAAAATAAAAGAATGGTGTATTCATATAATCCACGGAAAAAAAAAAGGAAAACAGTATTTGTTACATTTAAATTTATATTTATTGCATATTAACTTCCTTTTTTTCTCCACAGTTTTTTAATATCAAATATAATATAATATACCTATGTATTGTATACACATATAACACATACTATTATATTATGTATGTGTGAATACTTGCGTCGTTAAATATATAATTGTTTCATACACTTCTCCTTTAAACAAGATATAAATTATAGTATTTTATCTGGAAATGTAGGTTAAGGTGGTTATATTAAAAAATATATATGGGAAATAACTGGAAATAATATTGCATATTTAACGGGTAAACGTAGGATAAAATAAAAAGTAAATTTTAAGCTGTGAACACTTCAAAATGATATATTTTTTAAATTTCATAAACAGCCATTTTGTTCATTTTATTTTTCTATACGTTTAATTTCAACTAGAATATTTTTATTACATATTATGTTGAAAATTGTTCAAAAACAAGTAAGTAAAAGCCCAGCTATGCTAAATTTTCGCTAATAACTTATATTTTTAGGAAATTGGATACATATATTTACCAAATGACTATCTGTTATTTTGTTTTTGTAAACCTATTATTATCAATTAAAGTCAAAATATCAAACATTTTTAAAATGTTTGCATGTACCTCTTTTCTGTAATTTAATCTTAAAATTAAACGAAAATTGTTGCGTGTCAAATTTAAAAAAAAAAGTGTTTTCACAATTTTTAACAGTAGTAGTGAAAGAGTTGCTGATGATTTTTCTATTCAAAGAAAATTTTTCCCGTACATTACCATGCCAATAAAATCGAATTCAAAAATATTCATTCACCCGAGAAAAATTAGGACTGATGTCGGACTTATGAATAACGCTGTCATAAAACCGTATACTAATCTAACCTACGTATATTTATTTCTTTTCCATGTATAAAAACGCACGCATGTGACGCAAATGAAATGTAATATATTTCTATATTACGTGACAGAAGAATAAAACAAGTAATGTTTTTTTTTTTTTTCATCGGATATAAAATTGATGACGTGGCTTCTATATACTTTAAGTATAAAATAACAACTAACCGGGTATGTGTCTACATACATATGTTGGCCGAAGAAATCGGGTATAATGGTAAAGCCATTAATCTGAAATGTGGCGAAGAGAGAAAATCGGGGGTAAAATTGAAAATAAATATTATCACCATCGTGTCCGAGATGTGAACTTATTGTGTATCTACCAGTAACCGCTAGTAGTATACAGGCTGCAATCTATGCCGGAATATCCATTCATTCTCGAATTTCGATATATATTTAGGAAAAAAAAATTACATTAAAATTTTTTATAATATTATAGTAGTACACGTGATTAAATCATACACATAAATTACATTGATATGTAGCTATGATAATATGTGTAGAATATAATTTAAAATCTTATTTAAAATCATATAATAATTATATAAGAAAAAAACTTTTAGAGATAATTTCTTTACATTATGATAACATTCAATTATTTAATACGAGGCCACATATAATTTATCATGATAATATATAATATTTAGAAGAATTTGTTCATATTTAAAACAAAAAAAAAAACCCTCTTAAATATTATATGTTTATATTATATATATACCTACACGTTTTCGCACTTTCCGAATTGTATTTTTTATAAAGGTGTTCGACTAATGTCGATGCCGAATGTAAGAGGAAATTCTGTTTTTCGTATTATTTTCGATTATTTTTAAATTCCAACGATATTTTACGATTATCCGATAATTGATATAAAATACCATTTTTAGATTTTGAAACGTTTACATTCGATACTGCGCTGGCTTGTATTTAATCTGCCTGTTTCATTATTCGTCATAAATTATTGATCAAAGTTCATTATTCTGCATTCCAAAATTAATATTTGACAATCGATTAATATAATTTTTTTATTTTAACAGTAATAATTATATCCGAAAACATGAAAATCAAACAAAACATTTATTTATTATGATCAAGAATGGGTAAAATTGGGATAAATATTATGTAGGACAAACTAGAAGACAATCAAGAGAACGAAAAATCTCCTCTAGCAGAACATGTATTAGGAACAAATCACGATATAAACTCAATAAAATTATTAAAACAAGTAAATAACAGTCAAGAATTAAATGTTAGGGAAGCTATAGAAATGACAAAAAATAAAAATAATTTATTAAATTGGGATTTAAATCCATTACAAAATAACTTGTTAAAACTTTTAAAATTTTTTTTAATGTATTTTTTTGTTTACTTTTATTGTAAACGATATCACGAAACGCATTCGTTTGATGATTCATCGGTCGATGACTCATCGTTCGAAGGCGGGAAGGATAGGCGGTAACCGGATTTTGTTTAATATATAAGGACTGTCGGCTGCCGTTAGACGGCCAGTCGTTATTGTGTACTGAAGGTGGTAACTTTGTTACCGAAATACGTATTTACCAAAATAAAATAAATATTTTTTTGGAATTGAGTCTTCAATTATTATTAGAAAAATACCACAAGTACTCAAAATATAAACATATACATTTTTATTTGAAATTAAAAACATAATAGTTCATTTAGAAAAAACTACATAGATAAATTGATAGATATGACTTATAAAAAATGCATTATTAATTCTATAGTACTTATTTAAGTAATAAATAGCTAATTTATTTAACTAAATACAAATTCTGAATGAAGCATAGAAATAGAATAACTACTATTAATAATTGTAGAATTGATGGTGTTCAAAATGGTATTGCCATTTTATGTTTATCACAACTTACTATATTACTAATATTTATTATAAATATTCAATATCCAACAAAATATTAATTTGAAGTAAAATGATACCTAATATATTTTTAGCAGTTACTATTATTAATAATACGAATAAAATATCCATCCATAAGTACACTATAATATGGTTTGATATAATATGTGTATAATATGACTTATAGTGAATATATCATGTACATTAGGTACCTATATACAATTTAAAATCTAAAATTCACATATTTTAATATATATTGTTGATCGATCTATCTTAGATTACGGATCAATAGTTTGGAATCCTTCTCTTATGGTTGAAAGCAACCTAATTGAACGAGTCCAAAATCGGTTCCTTAATTTTGCGGGGTTCTTACTGAAAATTGACCACCCTCAGCATAGTTATACACCAGTAATGGAAGTTTTAAAACTCAGTTTACTTAAAAACAGGCGGCTTAGGACTGATCAACTTTTCTTGTTAAATCTACTGCATGGTAAGGTAGACTCATCCCGGCTTCTTGAGCGTATAAGTTTACATGTACCTAAGGTTCTTACCAGATCTCGTGAGATATTTCAAATTCCAACCTCTCGATCAAATTTTTTAATGAATGATCCGTTAGTTAGAGCAATGCGATCTTTAAATGACAACAATTTTGATATTTGGCCTTAATTAATTTTATTTGTTATAATTAGTTTTGTATACCATTTTTTTATTACTATTTATAATTTCCATTAAGTATATTCTTAATATTAATGTTTTAATAATATTGTTATTATACTAATTGTCAAAAGCCGTTTGGCGTTTATGGTATATATATATATATATATGTGTGTAATATATATATATATAAATAAAATAAAAAAAATATCCCTAGTGTTTTGAACATATAGGTACACTGAAAAACAATACATCGAAAAGATTATAAATTATATAATAATAATATAAACATTATTTTAACAAAATAAATATTGTTATTGTTATTTTTTCCGATTATAGTAATTTTTCAACTTTATAAAATCCATTAAAACCACGCAGTAAAAATAGTATATAATTATTATATTTTTAATATGACCGCATTCATATATTATATCAACTAAACAATTATTATATCCTTCCCATAGTTAAATATAAAATAAATGACAAAGTGATTTCGTTAAACTCTATACTTTTAACGACAACAGATTGTAGGAAATTATAAATAGACAATTGTCAATTTAATAAAACGTTCATTAACTATGTGCTGACAAACATTTTGTGAATTTAATTGGTATTTTTTCTCAATTTTACTAAGGTTTTTTCTCTGTTTATTGCATAAAATGTATACAAAAATCACTGTTTATTATCAAAATGTATATAATACAATTTATAATTTATACCAATAAATATTATTTTAGTTTAAAAGAAACTCTCATCAGAATATCATTTGGAGTAAATTAACCTAATTGTCAACATGAAAAGTTCCAAATGTTTCCTTTTTTTTGTTTTTGTTTTATTTAAACACTTATTTTAACAGTTCAAAGTTTTTATTTTATATAAGTGCTTAGTATGATCATTTAGAAAATATTTTGAATATATTTAATATAATGTATGTAATACGTTTCAAATAAACGAATTGATTTAAATAGTTGACACATTTTAACATCATAAACGATTTTATAAGTTTTGCTTATACAATTAACAAAGCTGAGGTCTTTACCGTGTTAAAAATAGGATGTTCAAAATATACTTCTATACTTCTTTGTACTCCCTCTATCCCCCTAAATAAAAGAATATTATCATTCTGAAAATATCTCTCAAAAGTATCTACATATTAGGTATATTATATACGATATAGTTTATCGATTTTCAATACTAATCTCCGATGTAATTTTCACTACATTTCGCTTGTCATAATGAAGTATTTTTAATTCATTGCATTAGAGTTTACACAAAATATTATAGGTATTTATAAATAATAAATGGTAATAAATATCAAATATTTTCTAACATTACCTTTAAACATGTGACATTGTATCTTTAAAAATATATGGACTCAAAACGTTATTGATATTGTAATATTAATACCAACATACTTAAGTCAAAGAAGTCTTAAAATTAAATTCATATTAAATACCAAATAGTTTACGTTCATGTCGGATTTGAATCCTAAACGTGATAATGGTCTTGGGGTTTTACAATTATAATCAGGGACTAAAATTGTGTGCAGTACGACACACTTTGTGTAATACGAAATTTTAAGTGTGTAGTACGAAATTAAAATTTGTGTAATGGCTCTATTCTCTATATTATGGTATTTGTTTTTAATTTAAATTTTTTTTAATAAAATATTTAAAAAAAATTCCATGATGTATCATTAGGAAAATCTAAAATACCAACATCACAAGTGTCAAGTAACACGTTACAGCTATTGCAGGCTATCCCATATCACAAAGATGATAAAAGTACTTTTATCATCAGAAAAATAAAACGGTTGCTTCGCTCGATTATAATCTTATATTTAAATTTACATTTGTATCTCAATACAATTGCCGTTTTTTTAAATTGTATACATAGTCTATTTATGTGTTAAATGTGTAATAACTCGAAATAATTTTAAACACATAACTAAAACAACGTATTTACTATGAATGTACGTTTTTATAACACAAATGGACACTTTTGACTTTGATTTTCTGATAATGAGCTGATTAAAACATAACCCCTATCCAATCAATAACCAAAATGAGGTGGCTGAAGGGCGAGGGTGATAAAATCCTAAAGTGTGCAGTACGAAAATGTATAAATTTTAGTCTCCGATTATAATTATAAAACAATTTTATAAAATGTTTTTAATGATTTATATGGCTGTAGGACCGGCATATAGTGTATACATTGTGCGCAAAGCGTAAACGTTATCACGTTACATTCGGTAACATTGATAACGGGGCTTTCGGGAATTAAACGGGAATATTGAACGCTTCTTTCGTGAAAACGACTTTAACGTGCACATTAGACGACCGTATCGATACGCGCACCGACCATCGAACGCGGGTACGAGAAATGCGTGTTTTACGTTAAAGCCTTGTCGTCGATAACATTTTGGCGGTCATTCGAGTCGAGGAATCGAATTTAACGCCTGGGAAAACGAATTATACGTCCATTACCGGCCCGCTACCCGCGGCGACACAAACGCGCGTGCCTTCGAAGAGGATCAAACGGAAACTAACGAGTATAATAAAACGAAATTTTCGACTAATTCGTTGAAAACGTCGTTATTGCCCCCTCCCCCACACCACCACCCACCCATACACACATGTTGTAATATAATTTGTGTAATGTAATCCCCCGAAACGTATACTTCCCCCGCGGGGTTAACCGTAACGTATTATAATAATACGTAAATAATACGTAAATAATACGTAAACGGAACTCGATAGCACAAACGAGCTTGAACATTTCACAAAACAGTTGACGGGTCGCGCGTTATCGACTGCGTGTCGGCCTACGAAAATCAATCTCGTTTGAATTGATTTGGCACGCATTTTCAAAATATTCGTGTGGAAGTGAATGAGGTGGCACGAACGACGGGAGTGTACCGATTTTCTCGATTATTTTTTTTCAATTTTATAACAACTACTTGCCTATGGCATGTAAACGATCGACGGTAAGACCACGGAGCACAGAACATAACAGAAGCGACTATACGGATAACGTGGGTACCGTACACGATCTTGTATCCGTTTTATTAGTTATGGAATCGGGTACCACGCATGATCATAGGAACGGTTTACGGTTTTCTAATTACGATTCCCACCGCCCCACACCCAGTCGTAACGGTGGCACGGTGAGCGACCGTTCTATTCGAATCGTGCGTTCGTTTACTTATATTTTTAATCTTTCTTGCAATATTTTATCGTGCTTTATTGGTTATATGCCACATTGTTCGGTGTTCATAGAGTATAAACTATTTGATTTTGACCTATTGACGAACAATATTGATTAAAAATAACGTCAAACCTGCATTTGTGTGTCCAAGTCACTGAACTACAAACACGGAACGCGTATTGAGAATACAATTTGTGCCTATAAGAAGGACGAGTCTAGGACGTGCCTAAGAAGGACGCAGGATATTAGAGCAACACCTTATCATTTAGTTGTTATCACTCGGCGTTATCATTTATTTATGTTATAAAATTGAATTTTCAGTTTATTCTCTTTAATATTAAAGATGTGTACTTAATAAACTGGAAATATAATTTAAAGTACTACACTTTGGTTGCATTAATTGTAAAGCAATATATTGCATCAAGCAAACAGACATTACCATACTGAGTTATTAAATTTATTTTATTTATCTGCATTTAATTATGTAATTTGTAGATAAATTATATATATTTTTAAAATAATAAACGAAAAATTGGCATGTTTAACAGCAAATACAGCAAACTGTATACTACCTACCTATTTAAAAGCAATAAATTAGGTTTGTTGAACATAATACAAATTCGTATTTTTGATAACTATACAGTTTAGGTAAACATGTAACTTTTTATGCTCTTTTAATAATTTTTTATGTAATAAGAGTTATAAAATTATTTTAGTTTATTGTCTATTAAAAATTCATTTAATTAATTAAAAAATTTTTTACGAAATTATTATGGACAGTACTAATTACTAAATATTTTAATTGTTTAAACATTTTTTACTAAACATAAGCGTATACTTCTTTTAGTTCATATATAATGATCCCCCGACTCATACAAAAAGTAGATTTTCTCTGAATAGTACCTACTAAAAAGTTCAATTGTCCAACAACTATGGTTATGACTAAATTTAAAAGAACTATAACTGGAGAGTTAAAAAACAGGCAGACTAACATTATAATTATTGCTATATGCTAAACTATTACATTTAGTATTTTTCTGAATTTTATAAACAATAAATATAAATAATTATAATAACTATTGTGAGTAGAAATTATGAAATATTCATAGTTGCTATTGAAATTTTAGAGAATAAATTATATTTCTATTTTATTAGGTACATATTTAATAGGTAATTTATTTTTAATTCCTAGTTAATAGAAAAGTTCTATAACAATAAAGAAAATTAAACTGAAAATTCTATTTGATAAAAAAAAAAAATGATAACGCCGGGTGATAACAACTAAATGATAAGGCGTTGCTCTAATATCCTGCGCGTATAGACTAGTCCCTATAAGAAGGCTACCATATTGTTTCCTGACATTTTTGTTTCCATGATATAATAACGTTTTCTTAGACATATATTATTTATTGATAATACAATATTGTGATATGATCATGAGATTTACAATTTACAATTTTTTTTTTTTTAAGTGTGAAAATTATATCAAATACTTTTTAAATATATTTGAGTATATACTTAAATACATTTGATAAATGAGTATTCTTTACAGCTGTGACTGTTACTCATTGAATTATTTTAGTTCGGTCTTGTTAATATATCGTATTTTTTTAAAAGTGAGAAAATTTTGTAATAAATAAATTGTAAACAGTATTACTTAAAACGGTTTCAATAAATTCATATTTGAGATGTCAATCCGAATTAATGGATGAATGAAAAATTCGTATTACATGGTCAGCTTTATTTTCAAATATCAATGTAATTTAAAACATAAACCATATTATATACCTACTTATTATTGTATTGATTTAATATTTCAAGGACCGAAGAAAAATTAAAATAACATTATAATGATTTTTACAATTCGGTATTTTACAAAATTTAAATGTTAAAATTATCAAAATATAATAAATATAAGTATTCATGGTAATGATAGTGTTCTGTGATAATAATCATAAACAGCAAATATAACAATGATAATCAGAGAATATAATCGTTATCTCGATATCGTTTACTCGTTTTTTTTTTTTATTTTTCCATGATTTGGAAACAAGATGGTAGCTTACATGGTGGCACAAATTTATAATATGTGAATCATATATGGTGCGCGTTCCATGTTTTTAGTTCAGTGGTCCAAGTCTCCAAGATAGATATCTTACGATTAATACAGGAAATATTATGATACTGGAATTTAAATATAATTTGAAATAATCTAATCTTTTTCAAGATACTAATTTATTTATCTCTTTCCAGATAATATTGAAATACGTTATCAACTCTACATACATTTTAGTATAACTGTGTTTATTTCGATAATATTTTTATTATTTTCTTCCTACACAGTAGAAAATTATTATTTAGAGCGTAAACAAAAATTTCCAAATTTATTTTCGTGACAAACCTTATTTGCAATTATCGATCATTATAGGTATTTAAAGTATACGTTCTTATCTATGGGATTGCTCGTCCTTGTATTTAATAATTTGGTACTATCGTAAATTACAATAGTCTTGCAGTATACGTAAAATATTACCGAAACAATAACAATATCCTGCGATTGAAAACAATCCAATTAGATCTACACGAGTTCTAGGTGTCATATTGATAAAATAAAATAAAATGTCATAAAATCGTTGTATTTAAATAGTTTTCTGTGGTTCCCAATACTATATAGCAAAAAAAAAATGTCTTTTAACATGCAAAGTATATATTTCAATGAGAAATAATTATGCTCGAAAATTGTATCTGAATTTTTACTAGATATATTTCTTAGAATTAATTTGTTACTCTGGTATTTATATCGATAATATTATTTTATATAATTTCATAGAAATAATTATTTTATAGTGAGTATTTTTCACCGTATAAAAAACTTATCAAACGAAAATATTTTAATATTGAACGATGGTAGCAAAAGAAACTGATGGGTGATATTTATACGAAGGCAGTTAAAAAAAAAAATAATTGTTTTCTTGGAAAAATGTACATTATTGTTTTATTATTGTTAACATTATTATTAAGTTTAATATCCTTTCAAACTATTCAGACATAGCTTTTCAACACTGTACTTCTGATGATTTTAATTTGTAAATTGCTATACCGTCTTTTTGCTTTTAGCTTCGAGAATTTCGATGATGAAATTTGCGTTTGTGGATAGTGAATTCCAATCATGAAATATAGAAAAATCCATCCTCTGTATCAATTAAGAAAAAAAACGGTATTTTAAGAGTGGAAATGTATATAACCAAAAATATAAACAATGAAGAAAACATTAAGCAGCTTTACGTTTATATTCTAATAGTGCTAAAGCAGGTATATAGTTTTGTTACAACTCTAAAAGTGAGCAGCTTTGATATAATTAAAAAAAAGATGTTTGCTAGTAAACACTTTGTAGTTATAAGTTAAAAGATAGAATCTGAAATTAACCTTGAATTAATAAAACTGTCCTTTATCATTATTATTATTATTCAGAAATTAAGAGATTTAGTTTTGAACTAAAAGGTATGTTTGCTAATTTTGTTGAAGTTAAATTACTTATTAAAGTAACAATTATCTCGAGGTTTTGATTTAGTATTCTATACATTGAAAACTATTATATTAAATTTGGCCATTTTTCGACCTATAACACATAAAAGTATCTCAGGATTTGTGTAGACACAAGAATTATACGTAATCAGACACCTATATTATCGTTATAATGAATAATTTAATTTTATCACTCATTTTCGCAATGCGTATGTATCTCTAGCAAGTTGCTGGTCTTTCTCTGTAAATTATTTTAAAACTGAATTGAAATTGTAAAGATTTCGTAATACAACATGGAAAAATTCAAAAGGTTTATCAACGAAAATGATAATGTTATAATAATTATGTTATCTTTCCATTTACCAGTAGGCGAATCAATAAATATAAAGTGTAGTCCGAAATAATAAATAATTACGGTAGTATGAAACACAAAATATGACGAATGTACCTACTGAACGAACCTATCTGAAAACTTTAATGTAAAATTTGTTTTATCTTAGACTTAATTGTCGTAATCGTACAAACTATGAGGATGTGATACTTGAAAATTAGCAATTTTAGTATTTAATTTACCTGTTAAGCGCTGTCTTCAATTGGCAGTAGACGACGTGGGTTTAATGATGAAAAGATGCGATCGTAATACTACTGGAAATTCCGCACATCCATAATAAAATAAAACTGTGTAAACGTAAAATAAAACATGAAAATAATGAAATTATCTGAATTGAAATTTATGTATATGTCTGATATATTTATTACAGGTACATATTATATTGAAAATGTTTATATTTACCGTAATTGTGCGTACTTGGTACAATATATTATGCATATCTTTATATGTTATGTATTGTTATATTTATATAATTATCACATACACACAATTTATAGTTGATAATAGAATGGTTTATATTATTTTAGATCGGTTGCAGTTCGTACGTGTAATGAATACTTTTATGTTATATTTTAATACGGAGATATTTGATTTTCTTTTTCTTTTTTTTTTTACAAATTATTCACGAATAATAGTTTTAGCGTCGCAAATTATATATTCCATTACATTATAATTAGAGTGGTCGGGAGGCTAATATGCCCGTGTACCCGTGCGCGAAAATTTTATAATGCAATGTAGTGCGAATTTAGAGCAGCACATAGACTGTAGGTACATTGTGCATGTCAACATCCCATACGAGTAACGTATGTGATAATAAAAAAAAATCAAAATCATATAACTATAATTTAAACGATTATTATTTTTTTTTTTATCTGAATTTCACCCATAATATAATAAAAATAAAAATACACATTTTTATTTATTATAATAGTAATTTCTGTTCATAAAATTAATGTGAACAAAATACATCAAAATGTTATTTATGGTAATTAAACAACAGTTAAATGGGCCTCCACACCACACGATTCTAAGGAGTATTATTTAGGCAAATTATTATACCCACTTTCTTTGTACGAGCCTGTGTGTTTATGAGGCGTACGTGACCATTAGTGTTGGTAACCCGTATCAAAAGTGTACGGGGAGTCATTACACGCTCCCGCGTGTAAATGTCAGCTATATATTTTATAACCACGAAAATATGTATAATTTTTACTAAAATAGACGACTCTGATTTCATTAGAACGTCACAATGAGTAAATCAATTTTAATTTTCAAAAAATATTAAAATTTTCCGTAACAGTAATGGGGTAATAATTGAAGCACTTTTTAAATATTGTTTTTGTTTATTTAGACATTCATGTTCAAAATGTTGATAATTTTGAAAACTTTAAATTGTTATAAACAATTTCAATTAAAGTATAAAATATGAAAATGAAAAATGCGGCTCGATCATTCCCTCGAGTAAGCTATGAAAAATGTATATACGTTTTCAAAATTTTCAATGGAGTACGCATCGATTGTTTCAGAATTTTTCAAAATTTTTCAGTTTTTGACCAAAAAAATGGTGGTCCGGTGGACCCTTAATAATAAATTAGGTATATCACATTTACACTGTTCAATATATTATATCACGGGTATATTCTATGGAATGCTCTGATTTTTAATTTTCCCGTTACATATATATAGACTATAGATATTAGTAATCCGTATGTATCATACTGATATTAAGAATGATTTATATAATTATTACGTTTCCTGCTCCCCTAGACATCCATACGACTTCTCCGAGATAATTATTTTAATATCTATCAGTTAATCGTATGTTCGATAACGTCTTAACAAAAAGTGATTTATGGTACAGTTTCAATCATGTATAATATAATTTTGAATTATTATATTTATGTTTATTGTATATGGAATTTAGTTATGGCCGGTACATATGGAATTTTTTGTAATCATTCAAATTATACAATTGTTTACAAAAAGTATCACTATAGAATAAGATAAATCTAAAAGTTTTTAAAAAACTATATTGAGCTTCATTTTCAACGTGTTTGATATATTCAATACTACACGAAAAAACAGATAATGATGATATGCTAAATTGATAATTTACTACGAACCGCAGTATCAGAAAAAAACAAATTTGTAAATCACCAATATTTAATGAAGTTCTACTTTTATACCAAATTATAAATCGTTTTATGTCTTCTGTTTTAGAACTGAACTTATATAGTTAACTTCATTGTTAGAGGAGTGAATTGTTTAAGTAGAATCATAATATTCTAAATCAATTTTAAATTATTTATTTCAAAATGTTGTCCTGTATAAAAAGAAAATATCGAGATAGAACCTTCTTGTTCTTAGCCAGTGAAACGGTTTTGGTAGGATTTATACAAAAAAATTATCACAGGAAATTATATTATTTTTACATCATATTGGTTATAATTAACAATATAATTATGTAATATTAAAATCACATTTTTGCGTACAGTTTAGTGTATTGCGATTGTAATTATTACACAAATGGCCACTTCTAATATTTTTACTGGGAAAATATAATACACATATGGATATAACAATATTAGCAATTATTAATACATTTTATTAAAGATACGACTATATATATTGTGTTCTCGATAGTATTCATTCTGAAATCTGATACTATCACTATTATTTTTCGAAATTAAAGAAAATTATTTACTTGCCATTGTAATAAAAACGTAATCAAACTATTAATAGCCTCATGACCGTGTAACTGATGACCGATTATTTCTTTCCATTTGTATCATTCGTAAATAACCAGTTTCCAAACTGGTTTTAAATTATCAACACTGAACAGTGTTTTAATGATAATGTAGTGAAACAACAATACATTTTTTGGACCATAAATATGTGGAACGTAAAAATCTGGAATTGTTAAAATCGTAGAAATCGGGATTTTGAAATGTTTTATAGCCAAAATATAATCATTCTTGTGAAACTTGTTTTGTTATTTGTTAATTATTTTGATACAAAATGGAATACGCAGGAGACTATTGTAATACATACTTAAAAAAAATTATTCGTGTTCCAGATTTTACGGTTTTGAAAATTCCTGTCCAATTTCTTGCCAAACTCTCTCTCAAATTTCTCGATATTTACATTCCCAGTTTTTCCCGACGAACATCGTTATAAAAATACGTAATATAAGCTGGAATCACTACTACACAGTAATAAAAAAAAAAATTGCAATTCACTATTATAATTATTGTGTTTTTCTGTTTTCGGGCAATATACCGCCGAGTAATCGACTTAATATCGTACATTACCATTTCAGCAGGTACTACCTATATCATTATTTTTATTTTTTTAATTTCCGGCGGAAAACCTAACGGAATTGTCTTTGTTACCATTTTCTTATCAACGGTAAGCGGTAAATTATTTTTGCGCAAATATTTCGGTATATACGAAAACTGCTATTTATTTCATCGAACACTACGATAACATATTATATTTTCATACGATTTTGTTTAACAATACGGTTTTCTAAGACTATATCGGCTGTATAATATAACGCACGTGATGATATTGTTCGATTTCAATTTGTTATACCCGTTTGCCTGGCAATTTATTTTCTTCTTCTTCTTCTTCTTCTTCTTTGTTTTCATGGCGCATTGCAGAGGTCATCTCGTTCGACACGATAAAATCCCTTAAAACTGACGTTCTTCGTCATACATATATATATATATATATATATACTCCCGTTCTTTCTCTCTTTTTCTCTCTCTCTCTCTCTCTCTCTCTCTCTCTCTCTGTATACATATATAATATATACATAAATATACAATTGCTAAACCGGCTGATTCATCCGGAAAATATTATCTTCAGGACATATATATATATATATATTATATGTATACCCTTTTCCTTCGCCATATCCTTTGTAATACACACACACACATACTGGTGTACACGAATATGTATTTTGTAAATACGTGTGTTTGTGTGTGTCTCGGCCATCTTGGACCGTATCCAAATACATAACAAAATAGTTTGATATCGGTCCAATGTGTATAGACGAGAGCGAAGATTTTCGTTTTGTTTCCCTCCCCCCTCACCGGCAAGCTATACTGCCCCCGCGGCACACTCGTTTCAATCCTCCGTTCGGCTCGACCTCTAGCGGACGACAACCATTCCCTTCCCCCCCGGCGCCGTAAATCAGACACGGTCGTCGTTTTGAAAGCCATTTAAATCCTTCCGTTTGGCGTTTTACGACAATAATAATGTAATAATAGTATCCGGCATGCGCGCTCTTTAAGGAAAACGCGATGGATTTTTTTTATTTTTTTCATTTTCATTTTCCCCGCCCCTCGTCCTCTCTCGGGCATTTGGTTTTTTTTTTTTTTTTTTTTTGTCCGCACCGGTGCGTGCATGCAGTTTTCAGAATGTGAAATAATTTGTCCGCTTTTCGGTGACACAAAATACTATTGCACACACGAGTAAAGACCACCTGTACGACGTGCGTACACGGTACTCATCGTGAATATTTTATATTTTCCAATAACAGTTCTGCGAGTACAGTTGTACGTGCCATACGATATGTGGTGGTCGTGCGATATATTACGGACACCATCGGTCTCAATTGAATCGGGAACCCAAATATTTAGAATGACCAATATACATAATACACTGAAATCGAAATACCAAAAACGAATGCAAAACTTAAAACTCTATTATAAGGTTTGTTCCGACACGCAGTCAAACGATCACCGGACTGGCGGGTGCATGCGGCAGTAGAGTTTTGCCGTTTCAACACGCCGGAAACGCAAACACTCAAACTATCAGACGGTTGTTGTTCCAACACGTCATTATACCAGTTTTAGGATTGGTTTCTGACGGTCGAAATGATCCTGCTTATTCGGACGGGGACTGGTAGTCGGAGTACACTGTTATCATATATTTATTATTTGCGTTATCAATAATACCTAATATTAATAATTGAGTAATATTACTTATCGATTGTTCGATTTTGTAAACAACAGTTGGTAATAAATGCGTATATATAAATATATTATATATATATATATTATATATATATATATATATATTATAATATATAAATATTAAAATATATTATTTCCCGTATTAAACGTAACTGTTTTTATTATATTTTGTCGTTATTATATTAATGTAATTAATTTTAATTTACAAATATCGTACATAATATAGGTACGAGTGTACAAAATGGAAGGTACCCACACATATTATGCAGTTATTTTACTTAAAATACTGTTTTAATTTAAGGAAAGACAGTTTAACCTTTTATCAATATTTTTCAATCATGGACGGTAGCCTGAAATGCGTTTTAACAGAACTCCGAGTTCATGATCAATCCACGTGAACGCATGCGCAGTAAATCAATCACGCATCAGTCCACAATTAGTCCCAAATTCCGTGTTGGAACAAACTTATAGCTACGTAGGTAATTGATTGAAAAATCTCCAACTGAATCCAAGCCCTTACATCTTCTTTTTCACGAGTAAAAATAAATAAAGGTCATCAATTTTTTTCTATACCTGGACTCCTATTCTAAATTTTTCCATTAACATTTTCTTAAAAATGATGATTCTTTATGAAATACATGTCCCACCCATTCAAAGCCAATACGTAATAGGTTCTAGGTTCTAGTCCAGTGTCTAATATTGGCCAATATTCCGGGAGGGGTCCAAGATATTAGGAACTCACATAACTTGGCATTATTTAGCTTCTACAGTTTTTAGTAGTAATTTTTTCACTTACATTTAACCCAATGGTAAATAGCACCTTCTTTCGAATGGCTCAAATTATAGGAATCCAACAATATTAATGTTAACATTTAAAACTTTAAAACTACCAACAGTATATTAAATATTTAGTACCTATGTTAAACAAAATACAACTAATTATAAAAACTATCAAAATAATTCAATTTTTTGGTAATTTTGCAATAATAAGATTAATGAATAGTATTTTTTATTTCTAATATCGTGTTGCAGATCAATTGAAGATATTCAAAACAATGTAATTAGAATTTATATATGTTATTATTATTCTAGTTAATAATTAACAATAATTAAGTGTAAAATTTATCAAATAAAATACATTTTATAGGTAATCAAAGAAAAATAATCTGCTCATTAGCCATTAAAACAACTATATTTTATCAAAATATCATAAGCATTCTTAATTTTATTATTCGTTAAAAAACAGTAAAACATTATATTTTTTTAAATAAAAATCTCTGAATAAAAATGGATTTTATACAATAACAATATGAGTATGTTTTTAATTATGCTATACTACTCTCTTTTGTCTGAAAATAAAATCTCAGAAGAATATTTTTTCTTAGATACTGAGCAGTTTTAGTAGTAAAATTGCATCTTTTCCAAATTAATGATTAAGTCAGTATCTACATTTTACCATTGATAATTTTTGATCGAATTTTTTTAACCAACATTATAAAAATTTGATAAATTATAATATTGAATGTTCTACGTATACAAGTTTGTTTCTAATAATTATATCAAGTCTACCATGAAAAAATGTAGACACATTTTTTTACTTTTATTTTATATCGAATTATTTTTGCGTTAAAACTGCTCAGTTTCTTAGAAAATGAATTTTTTTAAAGATGATTTTATAAATAAAAATAGCTACAAACTATGTTTTTATAATAACTTGGAAGAGATATAAAAAATATAAAAATATATTAGAGTATTCGTAACAATAAATTTAACTAACTACATTATTTGCGCTTTGAAACCGCTTTCTTATTTATCTATTTTTTCGTATTCTCCATTTTTCTGTTAATATTTAAGTCTAGATTTTTTAAAGTATTTTATATTGTAATGGCTTCGATAGAGTGAAATAACATTTATAACCAGCTTGAATTCTTGCCATTATTTTGCCAATTGTTTCATTCTTTTGCATTAATATAGTACCCAGAAATTTGTTTTACTCTTCTGAACTCATAATTTTTGACCTCCAAATAATAGTTATCTGTCTTTGGACTAGCGTGACATACTCAGTTTATCCATGTTTATCTCTAATCATATACGTTTCACTGCGTCTAACACATTTTTTTTAGTTGTTCATTATTTTCTGCCAGCAAAACTAAATCGTTCGCGTATGCTAAAATTACAATATTAGTCTAGCCTGATATCCTCCGTATCCACTTTTGTTTATTTTACTATTTTTTCCAAAGCTGTGTTGGATAATATTAGCATGGAATCACCTTGACTAATGTCTTAAGCCTTGTTTTTTGTAATACCTTTAAATAAGAATGGCATACCATATCCTAATGCCAATGTATTCTAAGTTCATTTTTATAATGTTTATAAGTTTCTAGGGAATTTCAAACCATTTCAAGATACTAACTAAGGATTCTCTATGTATTGAGTAATAAGCTTTTTTGTAATGAACGTATAGTGTATTTATGATATTATTATATTCCCTAGTTTTTTGCAAGACTTGATATAGAATGAATATACCTGAACCATAGTGGAACGATTTTGTCTAAATTCAGCTGTTAGTCTCTCTTTAAACTCCTCTGACTGTTCATTATTATTATAATCTTATGAAAGTTTACATTCTATTTTTAATTTTCTCTAACCAAAATCTGAGTCAGAATTAATATAAATTTCTCCCAAAATTGTATTATTTCAATATGAAATATATTCGAATTTTAGGAAGAAATCGGTCTAGAACCTTGAAAAAAAAATTATATTTTGTATGATATTATATTTTAAATGAATTATTATTTTTCAAATATATTATATTGTTATCTTATAAAAAATATTGCGTAATATTGAAAAACGCCGAAAAATTCAGACAATTATTTTAAATTGGAAAACTTAAATAAAAGAAACAGGAAATTTACAAAAAATATTTCCCACTATGTATAATATAATCAATAAATTAAATAATGTATAAGTTACATTGTATATTGATATCATGATTTTTTTAGTTATATAAATGCTAATAGTAATACTCATATTATATAAACGAAGCTTTGCTCAGAATAAAAACGATACATCGAATGATGTGATTCACCATTGCTATCAAATTCAATATATCCACCAATATTAATCTACTCAACGATCGAAATGCTTTCATCACCTACTGTTAGTCTTTTTTTATGATATGATAACTACAAAAATATTATTTTTATAGTAAACAGACTCAAAAAAATTATTTTTATAAGTTATAAATTGACAATTATTCTTAAAAGTCCTAAAAATATACATTTTTGTTACCTAAATCTAATGAAATTATTTTACTTTTAAAGTTAAAAAGTTATGCAATACTATTGAAATTACTATTTTTTCCTTTTTTGTTTGATAATTTATGAATGACGTATAGTAGTCTCATGTTTGTATCTATATTAGAATATGACTAATTTACAATTTATTAACATATGCTTATGTAAGATTTTGTGTTGTATGCAGCATATAGCGTAGTTGTATAGCTATGAGCAAAGTCATAAATTTCAACTCTTAAATAAAAAACATACCTCTAATAGTGATAAAATCAAAAGAATTAAAAGAAAATATTATGAATAAAACTAAATTTAGGTAATTTTGAATATTGAGATTATTCCCAGAATATTTAAAAAAACTAATATAAAGTTTTTAATATTTTATTAAATATTTTATTTTTTATATATTTATTAAATATTAATTTTTAAAATTAATATAAAGTATTTAATTGTAACAAACTTTTTTATTTAATTATTTATTATTATTATTATTATTATAATTATTATTATAAATACTTGTTATAATAATTTTTATTAAACAAAATTATCGTTAATATGTAGTTTTTAACTGCATTATTATCACAATTCTAGAATAGTAAAGTGTTGGATTTTAATGTATCGAACGTATTGTGTTACACAATTTCATTGCAATTACATTTAATGTGAAACGAAAACACAATTTGTATATTGCATTACTTTTTTCAACCAATATTACAATACGTTACAGAAATAAAAATAATAATTTAAAAGAAATAATATTAATTGAATAATAATTATATGTGTTATCTCAATATGTACATTAATTTGACTTTTTTTTGATATGATAATTTGTAATAATAAATGTTAATTATTATTATTTATTTTTATTTTTTATGAAATGAAGTAACTTTTGGTAATTTTTTGTATTGAAAAGAAAATTTATAACTTATATAAATTTAAGGTATACAACACTATAGAAATATGTACATTTAAAAACCTTAACATTTCCAGATTATGAGAATATTTGAGTTATTGATTGTAGCGAGTTGGGGGGTTGAACGATTTTGTGAAATTAACTGGTATTTTAAAAATCTAATGTTTTATGTTTTATACTCTGAGCGAAACGACAAATTTTTATTGACATTATTTGATAACATAATATTTGTATATGTATAATATAATAATAATATTATTATTAAATCTATAATTTAATTTTATGACAGGAGTGTTTTAAAGTATATTAAATTCTGCTCATGTAACTAGTGTTAACCATTTGATGGGATTATGGAAACCCAAAAGTAGACAGAATATAAATTTACAAACATTTTAATTTTGAGGTTATAATAATCATTACTTTTTTTTATCCCTTTATTTTGATTCATTAATCGTAACTAAAACAACATTTATAATAACTTGTAGGAATTTCATTTACATACCTACACATAATAAATTATTGAATGTAATGATTAAATATTGTTTATCATTATGTCACAATATACAATGCTATTCGATTTCGAAAAATAATTATTTATTTAGTTTTTTTTAAATAATATTATTTTAGAAATAGAAACTTAAATTTTTATGATTGTATATAGAAAGTTTTATATAATAACTATTATATAACTATATTATAATGTATGTGATTATTATTATTATTATTATATGCATAAGTAATATAAGTATTTAAAAATCGCCAAATTCTTTACTCAAAATTCGTTTTTGAAAACATTTGATACATTAATTACTGTATAAATATTCACTTCACGACTATATGTTATTTATATGGAATTTGCAGTAATTTCACGTATTAAAAGTGGAAAGTTTTAATCCAATGTCAACCCTATACGTGCGGTATTCCATAACTACATTTAAGAAACTTTCAAACTCGTTGTTTCAAAATATTTAATTACATATTTAGGTACATGTATAGGTACTAGTTTATTTAAAACTTAGGCAATATATTATTATAACACTGAGCTTTCAATAGCACGTGAATTAATTATTAAAATGTAAAAAACACGAAAATACATAAACGAAATCATTTATAATATAGGAACTATGAGTCATTATGTCCATATTATTGACCATTATTTTCATCTTAAATCCATGTATAGAGTGAATAATACTCCTTCGATAATATCTATCCAGCCGGATTGAGATAATTGAGGAAATAAAAAAATGTTTTATTCACAAAGTATGAGTTATAATATCGAGTTTACAATATTATTGGAAAAAGTATTGCTTTATAATTTTCCAGTTAACCATTGAGGTAGAAAGGAATAAGTTAATGATAAAAATTAATTCTAATTAGATAAGTTAATTTATCCAAATGACCATTAGATAAAAGTAAATTACTTTAGAAAAAGTATATCTCATAAAAATCATATATTTATAGTATAAAATATATTAACTTATCTATCTTTAAAATTAATTAATTATCATTTAAATGGATTTTTTTGTTTTACACTTTTTCAAAAAAAAAATGTAATAATAGTCAAACATTATTCAAACAAAATTTAATGAATATGCTAATATTTAGATTTTAAGGATAAAATATGGGTAATTTTACGATAAAAAATAAATTATATATATATTTGTATTCGATTTTCGATTAAAACAATAAAATGGTCTAGTGAAAATAATTCATTGCCAAATTTATGTATTTACATTAAATTGTAGAAAATTATAATTGATCATAACAATCAACTGTAAAAAATCAATTTATTAGTTAATTTAATGAACACGTAACTATTTTAATTAGTTGTTAAATGGAAAAATTAATTAATAAGTTAAGTTAGTGTTAGACTTAAAAACATTAACTTTTAAACCGTACTTTTAACCAGTTAATAATTAAAATACCATGTATATACTGAATTCCTATCGATACATTATACTAAACTATATTAAATGATAATTTATCAGTATAATTTTTATTTTAAAATGTATTTTGTTTAAATTGATAATATAATCAATGGTGACCAGTAATCGCTGATTACTTAAAAATTTGTAGAATATATAAAAATTGACAGGCAGCAGGAGTAGGGAGTATAACGCTTTAAAGATTAGGAATATGAATTTTAACTATGTGTAAAAAACAAATTGGAAAGGGTAGAAAACAAGAGAAATTGATGATGGGAATCAAATCGTATACTCAGAAAAAACGAGTATAACGAATATTGCAAGAGTGATATTACATGAAGAAATTAAAGGAAGAGTGGTAGAGGTGGCCAGGAAAAGTGATTATGATAAAGAGTAATTAAGATAAAAAGTTATTTTAGATTATAAGGTATTGAATACAGTGGTTTATATCCTCCATAAGAGAAAAGCCAAAAGGAAGGATTCTGGAAAAAAATAAATGAATTATTGCAAGAAAGTTCAGGAAGTGAAGATATTATGATTGGAGGTTATATGAATAGTTATGTAGGCAAAGCTAGAATAGATTTTGCATCAGTAAATTAAATAAAAATTGCAATTACATTTTTTTAGAAAGAGAGAACAGTATTAAGAGGATAAAAGTTTATGAAAAGTAGCAAAAAGTGTAGTAAGTATAGCTTAATTAAGGGAATAGGGTGAATTGTATGAGATATTAGGAATAAAAGAATGAGGAAAATGTAGACAAGTTGATTAAGGGAATAAAATATCAATTCAGGAAATTAAAAAATGTATGGTGTGTACAATACCATAGTATTGGTATACATGTAGTAATAATAATTTATTTTAATGGGAAAAATTTAAAACAATGTTATTATTAAATAGGTTAAATTACTAATTTATTTTTTGTATTAACTTTAAACTTAATGAATCTAAAAATCTGAAAAAAAATTTTTACATCTTTTAAATGAACGTTTCCGTAGGTTTAAAATATTAAATTATCGAATTTCAGTTAAATTTTTCATTAAATTATATACTCTATATTTATGTATAATTCGTTATTAATTATAAATTCAACAATACATATAAGACGTTCTACTGATATATAGGTATACATTTATATATTATAATAAATGTAATAATATTTAAACTTTAATGATCTAAAAATATGTAGTAAAAATTAATATTTGAATGAAAAAATTCGAGACCCGTAATTTACGATGTAAATGGGACTAATATTTATAAGTTATAACTCGTACACAATCTGGACCCTCGGATTAAGATTAGTTTAATAGCGTTAGGAATAACTGCAGTTAAAAACAAATAACTACAATAAATAATAGCAGTCTAGTGTATAGTATATATTATAGTGGTAGAGCTTATTTGAACAGTTGAAATTGTAGTTTAAAAGTTTCGAGGTTTAAATTATTTCGTGGCTATACGCATATATACGTAGGTAGATACCTAAATGTATTATACGTACATAAAATATTATGTCACAGAAGTAACTCCATTTTTATACGGTTTTTTTCCAGAAAATGTCGACATACGTATATGTTTGAAGGAATACTGTTATGATGTATAATAAACATTTTCCATATATGCGTAATAGTATATACAGTTAATAATTATTTTATTAAACTAAATTTAAAATGTAATGGTTCATAATGAATTTTTATTCTGAAAATTCATTTAATCTGTGCATCGTCTAATTTCCGTCAAGCAGTAATTTGGTATAGAGGGTATTTAAAAAGCAATAATTCAATTTTTATGGTACTGTAATGTATTATAATAGAAATACTATGCTTTTTATACACACACACACACACACACACACACACACACATATATATATATATATACGTATATATATTGTAAAACTATATCGATGATGTAGGTATTTAATTAAACATAAAATAAAGTATAAATAATTCAATAATAATATTCCATAATTCTATTCAATAACATTTTGTTATAACTCTAATATTGTAACTATTTGAATTAAACAAATAATTTATACTTATATAGTAAGTAAATTTAAATACATTGAACATTGTCAAAATGGTAAAAACGTTTAAAACAATAAACATAAACTGTTCATTTTTAAAATTTTGGATTTTGAAAAGAACAAAATGTGCTGTTAATACTACAGTAACATTAAATGTTATTCATTTTAATATCATATAGTGCGCATGTCTTTTTAAATTAGATTGTAACATTTTGTAATTCAATTTTTTATTTAAATTTTATCATTATCGTTCAATAAAACAATCACTAACACATATTTTCATAAAACAAAAGTGATATTTCCATGGTTTGAGGAATATTTCAAACACTGTGCAAATAAGTTTTATCTTCTTATTAAATTAAAATATCCACAAGTACTCTAAATGATAAAAATAAAAATAAAAATTTAATTCACCTTATCAAATTGAATGCAATAGTTTACCATTATATTTGATAATTTAAATATACTGAAATAATAGACGAAAAATATAAAAAAATATATAGTAAATACCTTTCCCTTCAAAAGTTTAATGTTAATAAATAACTAATAAGTATAAAGTAATAATATAGTAGGTATTAATTAATTACTAGTTTATTAATTTTTTTAATATAGTGTTATAATAAATGTATATACAATTCTATAATATAAAAAATAAAAAACTACTAAATAAATAAAAAATACGAGAAAGTAATATATACAACGAACTATAATAAAAGGCGTTTTACACATATTTTCTTGCACCATGGAATTAGAACACTAGGTAGAATGTAGTACACTGGTATAATAATTTACCATTAATTAAGCCGAATTATTTATTTATATCCTTATAAACTTGTCGAAACGATCAAGCTACTATAAATATCAATACAAACGTTAAATTTGGAATAAAATGATGCGTTTTTCATTTTTTTGATCATATCTGTTATTAGACAGATATAAATTATTTTTGTAAGTGAAAAATTAAAAAATAATTTTATTCTAAATCCTTGTACTCTATAAAGTTTTAATCCTCTTTAAGGCTCAAGGAGTTAAATAAATAATTAATAATTAATAGTTATATAAAAGAATAAATAGTTTTTTAAAATACATTTTTTATAAAAATGAAAATGGAGTTTTTGAATACGTTATTACATAGTTATATAGACGTTTTTATTTTGTTTATTTATATTGAAAAAACTAATTATAAAATATAACAACCAATACTGATGTGAACGTATAGAATAATATGGGTCATCTTATATAAATTTCATTTCAATAGTATAAGTTGACGAGACCATCAGGTGACGACTACTTATAGTCACTTTTCGTAAATTGGCATTTACTTATATTTTTTAGAGTACTTAATTTTTAAATTTTAAAATGTTTACTTTACATTTTTATTTCTATATTTATTGCTCAAGTATGCTGAGTACAATGACACTCAGTTAGACCTCCTCACAAAGGAAAAAGACTGTATTAAAAATGTTTTTATTCGTATATATATATATTTTAAAATAAATTAATAATTAAATATGTTTTCCTATTATATTATTTTCTTCGATTAAAAATTAACGTGGGATTCCGGAACATTCATTTTAGTGCAATAACGGGTTTTTCGAAATTTAGTTCCAACCGATGAATCATTCAACTTGAAACGTTTAAAATGTTTTTCAGAATAATTTCAAAAACACCAGATAATACTTGTACCTCGACATATTATGTATATGTAAGAACAAACAGAGTTCCATTTTATTAACACGAATTTAAATTGCATATTTTATCATTTGTAACTATCAAAAATGTAAATACTGTAGAAATATTAGAATATACCTACGGATTTATATATATTATATATTTGATTTCAAGTTATAATTTCGTATCCATTCACGGAACGTTTAATATTATACTATATTAATTCGTAGCCCATACGTGAAGACGAATAAAATTAATTTTCAAGAAATAAAACTAAAAATTGAAAAAATTGTAAAAAATGTATATTATTAAAACATTTGCACGGAAAAACTCGCCCAGAGTTAAATAAATTTATTTGTAATGCACATATTGTATATTTATATCGCATAAATGTAGAAGAACTTACATAATATATAATATTGCACACAAACAGTATACCAATGTATTGGCGGAGGTAAGTGCAACAACGAAAAGCTTTTTAAAACTACAGAATGCACATTCATACTCGTATAATGTTATATAACAATGCAATATAAAATGAAAGCTGGAAATTACAATCCGAGAAAACGTCCGCAGTACATTAATTTTCAACAGTTAATTACAGTATAATGTACATAATATTTAATTGAGATTTGTGGTACCCATGTATACATAATATTATTATATTATACGAGTCGCAGCCCTGTAAAGTTTATTACCGGTGTTATCAAATCAAAAGTCTTTAACGTTTCAACGCATAATGCGTTGTATCGAAATATAATAATTTAATGTTTTCTTTTTATATAATATTACATGTGGAGAGGCAAAGTGTTTTAGTAACAGTATTAGTATAGTGGTATTCTAATACTATTTTCGGGTATTGAATAATTTATTCAAATACTTGTTTTTTTTTTCTTATACTTGAGTTGTATTTAAATATTTTTAAAATATAAAACACAAACGTATCTTAACTAGTATTGATAATTATCTAGATAAATTTAACTAGATAAGTTATCTAGATAAATTTTATAATTATTTTTTATCTTCTCTAGATAAAAATTGACAAGTTATCTAAATAATTATTTTAGATTAAAATTTAACTCATATAGATAAATTTATCTAGATACTTTTTTAATTATTTTGATTTTCATTAAAATTTTGTTATAATTTTAGTTATGTTAATGAATAGGTATATTTTTAATTTAATTTACTAAATTTATATAAAAGTATTTATATTTTAAATATTAAATTTGTTTCCGGGTAAGTACATATTAAAAAATATCCAATGATGATATTTAAAATTTGGACCAATTGATTTGGATCGCTATTTAAACAATTACCTATGCTATAATAATTTTATTGTGCCCAGTAGAGAAAAATGGAATAGACGATTTTTGGGAGTAAAAAGCACAGTAGAGGAATACAAATTCTGTATTTGTGAGGTTAATGTCTACGGTAATTTCATTACAATGTATTATATTGTTTAAAAATGTAATAAGAATCTTTGAAAAATATTTAAATATTTTCATTTCCTTTAATTTAAAAAAAAAATAATATATAAAAATATTTTTATCTAGATAAAAAGTTATTTTATTTATCTTTATCTAAATAAAAAAAAAATTTAGTTATCTTTATTTAGATGATATTATTATCACTTATTTTTGCCTTTATCTAGATAAAATTTCATTGATCTGAGCTGAACACTGATCTTAACCCGTATGTACCAGAAATGATACCGGGTACTTTATTAGTTTTTGAATTTTAATTGAAGAAAATCTCTAAAGAAACAATAGTATATCATAGGCCATTCATATAAATTATAATGTTTTAATCTCAATATTATAATATACTATATACTATACTACTAGGTATATAAATAAATAGATACTTTAAAAAATGCGAAATAATATTTTTACCATAAATTTTGCGTTACATAAATCAAATGTCTATAAAAATGAGAATTGTTGTAATTTAACATTTTCGGCTTATGTCAGGTCTGAGGCTTTACAATGTGTCCCTGATAATAATAGTAGTAGGCTCGGTTCTACTCTGGTGGGCATAACAATTACAAAGTATTTAAGTAAGTAAATAAAATATCATTGAAAAAGTATTTAAATAATAATTAAATACCTATTAATCCAATGTATTTGATTAGAAACCCAAATACTAATCTTATAATAAGATTAGTACTCTTAATACTTATCTAATAGTTAATAAATGTTAAAAAAGTATTGTAAATAATTTTCAAATATTTGAAGGATATTTTTTATTCATAATATATATTTACATTTAATTTTACATAATAACCTGTGAGATCTTACATTTTAATTTCTAATATAATAATATAATACTAGTGTTTTATTATTTAAAATATAAAAGTATTACATTGAAAAATAATAATATTAAAAGTAATGTTAAATATTAAATTTAAAAAAATATTCATAACGAATTTGAATAACATACATACTATTTTGTAAATTCCTATTACACATATCACTTTTCATATTACACTAATTGTGTCATTATACACTTAGTTTTAAGTTCTGTCATACTGTCGTTTTGAAGTGTTATTTTTTCCCCATCATAAAAACCGGTAATCAAATCTACTAATTTTTAAATTTTAAAAAAATAACTTATTTTGTACTATTTATAGTTTTATGTCAATTGTCAATAAATATGATTACCTATCAAAGATTATTTTTTTTTTTATTTATATAAATGTAATATACATTTTTATAAGAAATATAGAGGTACCCAAGTCTCTACTACGTCCTAAAACTAAAATTATTATTATAAGGTAAAAAAAAATCGAGTATTATTATTTAAAACAAATAAATACATAAACTGTAGAAGATATTTGCAGATTTCACGGAATTACAAATTATATAAACTAAAAATTCGGAAAAAAAAAAATTTTAAAAATGACAATGGATAAACGCATGTGTAAAACGGCGTGATGTATAGGCAAATGTAGTACATTGCTGTACTGGGGTCTAATTACGAGTATCATATATCATTACATGACCGATTTTTATTTATTTTAAATGGATGTTCAAGAATTTGAAGATAATTATGTGTTAGCTGATATCACTCGATAAAGTACCTACATCCTCTAATTTATTTTCGAACGATCTCTTATAATTTAGACAAATAAACGACAAATAAACAAAAAAACAATACATCATCAAATTTCAAAAACGAATTTTTTTAATAGCAATTTTATTTTTTGTAATACTAATTAAAATTTTTGGACATGTATTATTTGGGTATAAAAATGTGTTTGAATTTCGGGAAAAACATCAGGTCTTAGATTCAACTAAATGGTTCTCAGATACCATTTCAGATACATTAGTGTTCAATACCAAAATAAAGTATTTAAATACTATTCAATACAAGAAAAAAAAATTATTTGAATAAAGTATTCAAAATATAAAAAAGTATTAGAATGCCACTATTCGAAAACTATTTTCCATTTTATATTGCAAATGTTATATTATAGTATTATACCAGTATGAATGTGCATTCTGTAAATTTAAAAAGCTTATCGATGTAGCACTTATCGCCAGCAATACATAGGTTTACTTTTTTTATACAATGTTATATGTTATATAAGTTCTTCTACATTCATGCAAAGTAATATACAACATGTGTATTACAAATAAATTCACTAATCTCGCGACGAGTTTTACGTACAAATATTTTAACAATAAACAATTTTTTTAATTTTTTTAAAATTGTTTGGATATTTATTTTATTCGTCTTCTCGCATTGGCTATGAATCAATAGTATATAACATTAAACATATCGTGAAGGGATATGAAATTATAACTCAAAAGGAAAAATATAATATATATATATCCGTGGGTTTATTCTTATATTTCTACATTATTTACATTTTTGATGGTTATAAGTAACATGAAATATGCAATTTAAATTCGTGTTAAAAAAATGGACCCTTGTTTGTACTTCCAAATACATAATATTTCGCAATAAAATTATTATAGTCACGATAATTATTCTATAAAAAATATGACATGAATGACTGAAAATTATGAGTGTTTTAAATTAATTCTATACATATTTTTACCATCAATTGATTTATATAATCTCAAACTCATTCTTTATCATTCATATTTATTTTAATTGTTTAATTTGTTGATAAATTTTTTTAAATAATAATAATAATAATAATAATAATAATAATTATAATTAATATGATAATCATTTGTATGTAATATCTATGAGATATATATATATATAAAGGTTTATTTTAAGTGAATCAATATTATATTATTATAAACATAATGCAACTAATTAAAATAATTGAAATAAAAAAAAATTATAATACTATATATTCATAAACACAAATAATTTTTGTTTAAATGTGTTTGTATTTCCTTATATACATTTACCAAAATGAAAAACGTATTTTCAGGTTAATGCAGCATACATTGCAATGTTTAACTATATTATGGATATAATATTTACTTACCTATAATACGAGCTGATATGTTAAAAGGTCATATATTGTTATTTTGTTTTATTGATAAACGCATATAAAAATATAACCAAAAAATCATGGAAAGAGTAACGATAAAAATTAAAATAACGATTTTGTTATAGTCAATAATGTTTTTTTGTTGTATTTGAATAAATATTAAATCTATATTCTTTAAATTTTTACATAAAATTTATTAAATTATCTGTTTTACATTCATTTATTTCCAATACTCTAACATGCTCATGTTGTGTTACCTTCACATATTAGGGGAGTCAAAAATGTTTCATAATAATATATATGACAAGCATAGATACTAAATTATAAGACGGGGTGTTGTAATTATGGCCGGCTTGCATCAGAAAGCTACAAGGGAGAAAAATCTCTACACATTTTCTACCTAGGAAACACATCAGGTGAGACAAAATACGTATATCTACCACTTGATCACAGTGGACCCCTCACATAAAATTTTCTTAATTGTATACAATTATTTTTGATTTTTTTCTCAGTTTTGATGTATTTATAGCAATTTTAAATATTGATGTTTTTTCCTCATAAAAGAGTTAGCTTTAGATTTAAACACCTGAATATTTTATGTAATCTTAGTTAAAATGTTCGTTATTCTAGATTCTGAAAAATTGGTAAACACAAATATTTATAATAGCTATTTAAATTTTTCGTCATGTATTATTTTGGTATAATGAAATTAGTGCAAATTGGTTCGATGATAAAATGATCCGACTTCATCTCAGAACTTTATTAGAGATATATCAACAATAAATTAACTATATTGAAGAAATCGATAGTTGAAAAACAGTAGAGTGCACAATTTTTATTTAATAATGGAAATATATTATATTCATTACTCATAGTTGAAAATGTCCAAATACAATTCTGGGCTTATATAAAGTTAAAATAGTTTTAAATATAATTTATAGTTATTTTTTTCATAGAACGTACGGTTGGTGGTAGGTCATATAAAAAGTTTGAACCAAACGAGTCAAGTTTAAACAAATGTATATAGTTTGGCTTGTGCTATCATAAAGTGAACACAAACTATATCACTGGATCACGAAAATTTGGATAAGTCAGTCGCAGACGTTACACCATATTCCCTACAGGTACGTTTATGTAAATACAAATAGTTATTTCTTAAAAACTTACAAATCACAAACTTACTATAGCTGGTGTTTACGTAAGAAAATATTGTCTTCAGGTTAATCGAAACAAATATGGATTTAAAAACGTATGTTGAAACTTTTAGTAAATATCAAACTGTTTAAATATTCCACGAAATGCAGTTAAGTATATATACTAAATAATGATTTTATTTTACGAAAAAGAACGTTCAGTAACTATATATTTGTCTTGTAAAATAAGTTTCCTAAATATATGTCTTTGTAAAATTAAATTAAATTTTTTTTACATTAATACAATATATTCTAAGTCGGTTGCCTTTAAAAACATATTTTTACACACATTATATTTCGATTTTAATTGAATCATATCCACTCTAATTTTTTCTCTTATATATTTCTGGATTTTTGATCTTCTTTTTGAACTAAAATAGTTCCCATTTACGTTTAAGTTTTGAACATAACTTCATTCCCAATCATTTCTATTGAATCTCTCTTAACTATTCTGTTCTGTGTACCTTACATTTACCCTACTTACTTTACATACCCTTACTATATATTCTCCCTCTACTCACCACTAGATTATACCTTCTTTTATATTTACGCTCTTTCAGCTGCACATCTCATGAAATTAAATTGCTTTATAATTTCCGTTTACAAACAATTATTCGTAACATTATCTCCTTTATCCAAAAACTAGATTCATTATTTTAAATGTAATAGATCTATTTAAAATTAAATTTTATATATTTCTTTTTTTCTTTTTTTCTTCAATTGTTATTTTATTATTTATAAATCGTTGTTCTGTAATATTTTATACAAATAAAGGTACTTAAGTACTTGAAAAAAATAGATGCACTTCGCTCTTCGGTGGTTAATAGAGGTAGTAGCACTTTGCTTATTAGATGGAATTCTCTTGGTGGATATATTGCATTTCAAAGTAATAATAAATCATTGTAGTAAAAAAAACTTTTCTGAGGAAAGCTTCGGTGAATTATACATAACTATTAATATTAATGAAGTTATTCAATATATTTAATATTATATCTTAATACCTAGCAATCATTTATACAAATATTAAAAAAACATAGTTTGTTACACAGTCTATTTACAAGAAGAGGTTGTTCATGGGTATTGGATCCCCTAGACCCAAATAATATTAATTAAAAAAAATTAAATATGTAACTACAATAATTATTAAATTCAGTAAATTTAGTAGATATATTTTTTTTTAATCAATATAATAACTAGAAATTGAGTTTATTGACATGAAAAATTATAATAATACCTTAAAAAAGAATATAATAACTATATTTTAGTTTCTGAGCTGTGCAAAACAATTTTTCGTTTTACGATGATGTTTATTTGTTTTATATTTTTCTGTGAGCAACTTATTGGTCAAGTAAACGCAACGTCATGATCTTATTCTTCATGTGTACTAATTTTTTGGCACAAAATATTATTAGCATAGTACTTTTATAAACTAATTTGTCAATTTTTTAAAAACGCATTATAAAAAACTTTCAAAAAATTTTGAAAAATATTGTTCAATCAAATGGTCAATTCTCCATAAATTCGAAAATATTAGTTCTAAACACTTGAACATTTGGAAATGTATACATTTTATTCAAGTTTTAAAAATTAATAAAAAAAAGGATTTTAATAATGATTAAAACATATATCTAGTTACATATAATTTATGTATTAATAATATTTTAAACATTTATTTGAGCCTCCAATTAATGTATTTACCATTTAAAATAGTTTTAAAATGTGGTTGGTATTTTTTGGCAACTACCAAAATTCGATGAACTATATATTATTATTATCAAACTGTGGATCTTATGTACTTTTATCATTTATTACTAATCTAAGAAATTATCAGCTTTAAAATTTAAAAAAAAATGTTTCAATTAAAACTTAAAAGTATACTAATAAATGTATTAATATTAGATTTTACAACTATCGTGATCCATCCTGTAGTCTGTTTCATATAGTATTTCTTTTAAAAACTGTTTGTGAGTTTTAGTAATATAACAAAAGTTAAGAAATTAGGAAAATTTTATGAATATAAAAATATGTACTATTGAAAATTTTAATTTTTCACTTGTTTTTATTCATACTAATGTTTGTAATGATATATGAATAATAAATATTTTATAATACTATTCTAAAAACATCAAAATTAAGTACATTAAATAATAATATTTTCGTGAATTTCAGAGTTCAAATGAAATATTTTGAATAAGTATTATCATCAATTATATCCTTTGTCTCCCAACTAAACGATATTGCTCCTAAATATAGTAAAATATATAAAAGGTATATAAATTATTGGTTTTCAATATATTTGGACCCTCCTTCTCCAGAAAAAAATACGCCACTGGGTTGGTTATTTGTTGGTTTGTTGAGTTGTTGGTAAACACTTGGCCGTGTAATATGAAATATGATTGAAGTGACTAGAGTGGACAAAATAGGAAATTAATATATAAAGTGTAGTATATAGTAGTGACGCAAATTGTAGTTAAAATGAGAGAGAATAGTTTGAGATGGCTAGGGCAAAATAAAAGAGGGAAAACAGTAAGATTAATAAAGGGAATATATGTGAAAAAGAAAGAGGAAGAAGAAGATAAAAAGAGGTGTGGAGACGTAATAGAGAATGATATAATGTGGGCAGTTATAAGTGAGGAGGATATGGGAATCAAGCTTTGTGGATGTTCAAAATGTAGTATGTTGTCTATTTGATAATAGTTATTTTAAGGGAATTGTTAGAGCACCTTGAATTTTTGGCGGACAATTTGTACAATTTCCAATATAACCGTGTATTTTATGCTCAGATTTTAATATTATAAATATTTGACGGCACTGTCTTCGTTCCACTTTTGGTATTTTTTATTAAAATAACTGAATAATGAATTATCAAACTAATGAAAAAGTTTAAATATTTTTGACTAAAAATTAAACAGATTAAGATTAAATTTAATATATCTGCGACAATAGAAGCACAATGAATTTAGTGGTCAAATGTTAATCTATTTTAATAAAACTAAAATTAGTAATTTTAGAAGTTATATGCGGTATTTTTTTATAAAAAATAATTATATTTACTTTATTATCTAATTGACATTTGACATGTACATACAGGTCAGTAAGTTTACCTTTGCTTGTGTTACTTGTAGTGTTATAATCAGTTATGCTGGTGTGACGGATAACAAAATATAAATTGTGGTCAAAGATTATGAATAATAGCAGACTTTATTATATGTAGAGAATCATGAAAATAAAAACAATTTTTTCTTCTTCAAAATGTATTTAGGGGGTTTCATAAGTTGAATCCAAATAAACTCTGCATAGATATGTTGTTTGTTCCTTGATCAAATCTATAACTATTGATATAAGACCTACTTGTTTTAATTTAGTTATTGTATTGGCTATAATATTTTAAAATATATAGCCTTCAACTGTTCCACTAGAAAAAAGTAGTATCAAATTGTTTCAAAGGAAAATTTCTTATTATTTTTAAATTTACCTCACTATCTCAAAAATCTTCAATCTTCAAAACCACTGAATAAATAAATTTTTGAATTATAAGAGGGTTTAATTTTTTATGGATATCTCAACAATAATATTAAAAATAATACTTAAATAATGAATAAATTATTAATTTTTTATTCTGGAAACAAAATGCACCAAAAGACAGCAGTGCACCTAAATTACCTATTTGAAGCGCCGTGTTTTTATTTGTATTATAAATAAAATACATTCTTATAATAATATGTACAAATTATTGTAACAAAACTGTTGTATCTAAATTTTGTTTTTATTACATATTACAAATATCATTTTATAAATATTATATAATATTTCAAATATTTACTAAATCCTATAAATGAAAAACAAAATTCACCTAGGTATTAAAACATATTAATTATTTAATTAACCTGTACACAAATACTGAACTAGAACTTTTATTTTGCAATTTTTACATATTTTTAGTGCAAATATATGATTTTAATTTAACTGAATTATTTTTCATTGCAATATTAAAAAAATTTAATTGTTATTTTGATATATTTATATTACAATTTTCACATATTTTTACAAAAACTTTAATTTGGTATTTAGTTATAACCAAAAATAGACATTGATAAAATAAATTATATTTACTCAAGCAATAACTATAGGAGCGCGATAACATAATAATGTCCCAATTTTTTTTAAAATAAAAGCATCAAATAATACCGTTTAACTATTTTAACTATTGGAAGAGTTACTCCGATAGGAGTAAGATGAGCACAGTCAATTTAGACGACTTATGTCATGTCATTTTTTGTGATAGGAAATTCCTTAATATTTTCTCAACATTTAATAATTTTTGTGACTATTTTAAATAACTATTATGTTTTATTTATTTTTTTTGTGTGTAATAATAAAAATAATTATTTACTTGCAAAAATTTTATAGAATTAATTAGTTCACTGTATTTTCTGGTATTCAAAGACAGTAGTATGCCTTAAATTTATTCAACAATTGATATAAGTACTTAACTTATAAAAAGAAACATAATTATGTTATAGGTATATGAATATAAGTACCATATTTTAGATTGAAATAAATTCATTTCAATGATAAATAAATTACTAGAGACATAACTTTTTGATGCAATAGGAACAGATACACAAAAATCTTATGATTTAATATATATTATAAATAGGTATTTAAAGTACATATTTTGTTAAACACTGGTTTAGCTAAAACTTTTCCAAGTCTATGTAAAAATGTGTATTTTATACCGTCGTTTTTGACAATATATATTTATAGATGATTTTAGAAATGAAACCTTTCTTGATATAAATTGAATATTTTGAAATTTTTAAATACTCATAATGTAGTATATATGATATAAAACACAATATAATTTAATATTAATAAGCTATTTTAATAATATTAACAAATAACCTAATTAAATACAGTAGTTTAAAAAAAAATAACATAATTTGTACTCCAATATAATAAAATGATAACTGAGAGAATTTAATACGATAATACAGATAACGAGAATTATTTTTATCAATAGAAATAATGGTGGTAGCAGAGAACAATACAGAAGCGTTTTTTCTGTTTTTTCGTAAGTTTTTATAGTTTTTCCTTAAGTATTAAAAAACTATTAAGAAAGACGAAAAACGACGTCTTTAAAGTACCAATTGGATGACATTTTTTAATTTTTATCTAAACAAAATAAGCTTGTAATAATTGGAGCATTCTGTCTGGTCAAAATTTCGTACACAGAAAAGAAAATAAACATCATTGTAAAACCACTAGCTTCCTTGCTATATACAAAATCTAAACTATTTCAATATTGATAGGATCGTTATATTACGGGACATATAAATTTATAATATAAATTCAGGGATAGAAAAGTTTTCTTATTCGTTTTAACTGGTTACAAGTTACACTTAAATTGTGTATCCAGCTACCAGATACAAGACAATTTTAACATTTTTAACTGGCTAGAAGTTACAATTACAGTAACTCAATTACATTTAATGTTACGAGTGACTTATTTATTTATGTGAACTTTTCAAGAAAACAATAATACTACTTAATATTTATCTGTATGAGCGGATCGTGAGAAAAATATATTATATAAGTTATAACTAAAATATTTCAAAATCTAATAACTTATATGTACATATACATATTTAGAACATATTACAATCATAACATATGTGATAATTATCTATAGAACAACAAAAAAAAGTACATACATTTGATATATACTGAGTTAATAATAAAATCAATATAAATGAATAAATCCATATACATATAGTATATTGACATTGTGGGGATAATGGTAATCCGAAATATGCATAAAAAAGTGTCAAATGATAGTAAGAGTTTTGGTTTTATAATTATATGAATTATAAAAATTTTGACACAAAAGTATATTACATGCTTGCAGGTGCTTATTAAAGGAGAGTTTTAAGGTTTCAACTTCCCCTCCTCCAATGTTTCAAGAACATTTTAAAACGAGTGTATTTATTTATACAGTAAGTTTCTTTTTACATATGTATACAAATGTCCCCTTTCAAAAATTTTATGTACGCTTCTGTATACGTGTATCTCGATAATTTGATTTTATTCAAGAGTATACGGTGACTAACTGGTTTTGGCGACCGTATAACTATACATATGAAATATTATGCATGTATACTTTAAAAATTGGTGTTAAAAAAATACTATAGTCATAATCTTAATAATTATTTGAAATCATTAACATATTTATTCACCAATATTACAAATCCTTTATATTATAAAATAAAATAATATTCCGAACCACGAATATTATTAATATTAATTATCTTTGTAATATTACCAACGTAATAGGTGAAGATAAAGAAATATGGGTAAATTCGTAAGTCAAATGCTACTAAGTCTACAATAAACATTGAAACATAAATAATACATAATTTATAAGATGAAAACTTCTTCGATGTTTTATTTGAACTATATTTTCAAAATAATATTTGATTTTTATATTTTTTACAATTGAATATTTACCTAATACACCTTTTTATGCAGGTTAATCGAAACAAATATGAATTTAAACACGTTTAGCAAATATATAACTGTTTTAACATTCCACGCCATATAATGATTTCATTTCACGAAACAGTATGTGAGTAACTATATTTGTCTTGTAATATAGGTATCCAAAACATATGTGTTTATAAAACTCAATTTAATTTTATTATATTACAACAATTTAGTCTAAGTTGGTTGTCTATTTTGAATATATTAATATGATTTTTTAAAAATCGGCTTTCAATAAACATAGTTCAACTTTTCATTTTTTAAACGGTGGTACAACTTTGTGTCAACGTTTTTTTTTCAAGTTGCACTAAATCTTAATTGCGTAATAAACTTTTTTTAAATATATATATCGTGATTACACAACATTAAAATGATACTGCCATAGGTATATTTTCAAATTACTATTAAAATGTATTTTAATATTTGTAATTTGTTTGGTTTCAATATTTCTTAAAATATCATAATATTTTCCTTTAAAAACCCTTAAAAAGCGAATATGTAGGTTCCTCTTAAATTATTCTGTTAAAGTTTTAGATAACTATTATGTTTTTAATTTTTTTAAGCCAATTTTCATATTCATATTTCTTATATTTAGAAATTACAAAACAAATATATATATATCGATATCGTGCAATATTATTACTTAAATGTAATTTTGTTGAAATTATTATTTAAATCTAACAGGGTGGGGAAAGATTCTAAAAATAAGAATACTGATTCATGATAAACGACACGTTCACTTTGAGTATATTTTTACAAGATACTCTTTAAGGCATAATTATTATTCTATAATGAAAAATTTTCGTTACTTATTAAAATTGAACAACAAAAAAAAAAAAAAAAAAAAAAAAAAAAAAAACAAAATATATATAGGGGTATTAAATTAAAATTTATTAAACTAATTATTATAATAACAATACAAATAAATATATATTTAATTGTATGTAATCTTTTAAATAAAAATGTTTCACGTATAAGTCTATATAGCCGTATAGGTTCCAAAATATTTCATAGGAGAGTGAAATAAATATTATTCCATTACAAACATATCCCAAACATTAAGTATAGCTGTTATATAAAAATAATTTGTTTTTGAAATACTATAATATAATAATAATAACGATATAATAGGCAATCTTTTTAATGATATAATTCGATTTTTGATAATTTTAAGATACAATCGATCCGTATCAAAGCAATATGTATACGTATGTGATACCGCCCAACTTTGAGTATTTTATTCGGAGCACAGATTATGTGAACGTGGTTAGCGCACTCGGTCCAACGACGATAGATCATCTCGACGACGACCGTCGTCTGACGGGCTCCTCGGCTCATCGGTGTACGACTATACGCCAAACGACCGAGCCATATAAAAACCATACAATACCGTGGTATAAAAACAGTTTATCGTTTTTAACGTTATCGCAATAAATACGTATATAATAGTGCGTAGCCGACTACAAGTTTGATACGTGACAACCTATGTAATAGCCATATCGCCGAACTGTGCTAATGTGAGTATAGGAAAGAAAATGATACGAATACGCGGGTATACGATTGTATCCCTTGATAAAATTACTTTATTCAAATAAATAATCAGTAATCATTTTACTGTATTTTTTTAAAACATTTTTTTGTGATTATAATTTATAAACACTAAATTTATTTCAATTAGAAAACTGAAGAGTATAAGAAAATAACTAATTAAGTTTAAGAAAAAAGTATTAATGAGTATCCAGTCGTACCTAGATTTTTAAGCTTAAAATCCATGACGTCACGAAAGTAGAATAAGCGTTAGGTTTTTTTTCTTACATGGTATAATAATAATGCGTTTCGATATATAACAAAATTCAACCTTGAAAATCTAGTAAAAGCGAATTTGCCATAGAGCCATTTTGATGCGGTGCCGTCTAAAGTGTTTACTATTTTTCACCAGTTTTTTTTTTTTTTATCAATGTTTTAATTTTTTTTGTCTAAATAATTAACGATGTTACGTTACATGCTAAAATATCTAATAATATGAATCCCCCGATACATGTAAAAACTCCAAGAGACGTTAAATAATAAGAGAACACCACATTTTTTTTTTAAAAAAAATTAAAATTATACCAGTATAGCAATACCAGTGATATCGTCCTGGGGACGACAGAGACATTTGATTGCCTTGAAAGGGTTAAAAAAAAAAGAAAAAAAGACGTAAGACACCAAAATGAAAATAACGAAATCCGATATGCGGGGACGGTTTTCGCGTTATATCGATTTTCGGCATCACCCGGTGGTCGTTTAACGTCAGTGAAATGTATAGGACGCTCATATATATATATATATATATATATTCGTATATATATATATTCGTTTTATATATATAAACCGATCCGAGGAGGTCGATTACTCTCGTCCTTCTTCCTTAATGGAACCGACCCGGTAATTAATATAAACGATTGTCGGTCGGTGTAAAACCTCCGAGAATGTGTGGGTTATGCTATAAGGGTAGAGAGTGGGGGAATGGGATATTTGCGCGCTAACGATAACGGTGTAAACACTCCGGGGGACTGGCGATGATATGACATTGCCTCGCTAAACGCCCTCTAATCTTGTACCCACACGCATTATAATATACACGTTTATACGCACACCGACACGAGTGTAAGAAATGCCGATTATCTAATTGGCTTTCGGGCGTATCTAATTTACAGGGATTTAAATCGATTAGAGACCCGGAACGAGTTTTTGGCGCGGGGCGATGAAGTGGTGGAGGATATGGTGGCTCGGTTTTAATGTCTTTGGATGACGTTTGGTTTTTTTTTTTTTTTTTACGGACACACGGACCGGGCGTATACCATCAGATACCGCGTCGAAGGTGTGATGAAAGGCGAGGTCGTCACGGTTTGGGGGGAGGGGGTTGGAATCGATTAAGAGGTCGAAAAGATAACGAATAGAAATTATCTAGACAGAGATAAGAATATGGACCGGTGGGGGGGGGGCGCCTATTCCACTAGTCCGTTGCACACGTACGGTACGGCTTATCCGAGACACGAAATCTGACTCCGCCGGGAGAAGGTGTACGCGCACACTCGAGTAAATAAAGGCGATTTCGTGCGGATTTTGTAAATCGGTTACATTCGAATATAGACGAAACGACGACGAATTATTATAGTTCAGTCGTTGAAAATCTCCGCGTTTGGTGAAATCGCGCGACGAAAAGAAGTCGGACGGCGTGTTGACGGGTCGGTGTACGCAGGACGAGAGAAGGAACGCTCGTAGCTGAGAGATGAGATCGATTGGAACAAGGAACGTATATATTAATAAATACAAATCACGAATACATTTATATAAATATAATATACAATAAATAATAATTTATAGAATACAAAAATGGTAACCCTATAACGGCCATATCTATAAGACATAGATAAAAGATAAATATTGATTGTAGTTTGAATGGAAGCAAAATTTTAATTGTATAATTTAATATTTTCAAAGTGTTGTATTCAAAGCAATAATCTACTTTTAATAATATATAAAACGCTAACTTTTTCTAACAATTTTTTTTATTAATATTCTTCGGCTATTTTTTATGGCCACTTGCCGTGTGTTTCTTAACATTTACCGTTTGCAAACTATTCTCCGGTCGTTTCGAGATTTTTGAGCGTTTTGTTAATCACGTTCTCGCCTTTTTTTCTTCCAGCCATCGATGCCGGGGAGAAACATTCC
This sequence comes from Pemphigus obesinymphae, assembly GCA_025469235.1. Lineage (NCBI taxonomy): Eukaryota > Metazoa > Arthropoda > Insecta > Hemiptera > Aphididae > Pemphigus > Pemphigus obesinymphae. Next base: position 10,787 of record JAIPRL010000963.1, on the reverse strand, counting down.
CATTCCAAACTCGCTTTCCGTTCGTTGTCACTTGACGGTTCCCCGTGCTGTTTTCTCATCAATCCGAATTTACGAAATATGGCTTTTGTGATCTGTTTTTTTCCCTGGAATTTTCCGCTGCTGCAGACGGCGGATTCATGTTTCTCAGACATTTATAATAACGGCTAAAACTTTCGTTGTCTTCGAATTATTCCTGCCCGATGTAGACATTTTTCCGAATATGTGTATAATACGTGTCGAGATGTGCATTATTGTCAGGTATCTGAATCGTTCAAATACGAGAACTTTGATAATCATTATGAATACTTAATATAAAGACTCCTATTAATATTTTATTTTATTATCTAAACAGGCTGAAGCCTATAAATAATATGTTTGTAAAGTACTTATAAATCATGGAATAACATTGGAATAAATAATTGTAATGAACCTAGAGTACAATATAAAATAATATATATGATAACTTGATGAAGTCAGAATGATGATAAATAATATAAATAATAAGTTGAAAAATGGATAATTGAATAATGTATGATAATGTATCAATTAGAAAATATATATTTAAAATGAAGTTTAATATTAGCCAGTCGTATAAGACGTGTTATGGATGCAATTGCTAAATAATTTGTGGAGGAATAAGGCATGGAGAAAGGAAAATTGGATCTTGTCTGCCTGGTTAAAATCCAAAATTTAATTTGAGCTAATAACTCAGGGGAATCAATCAATCCAGACAAGAGTTTGGAGAAGAAAATTTGTGCAGAGTATCTACGATCAGCTAAACTTGATAGGTTCAAACCTTAAAGGATAGGAGTATAATCGTGTACAGGGAATTTTATATCAAGAAGGAAGGATGTAAAACGTTGTATCAGATGCTATAATTTTTTATTTATTATCACATAAATTAAAATGTGAATGTCTGAAATCATATTATTTAAATAGATTTACAAAGTTTAGACATTTATAATGCATATTTATAAATTAACTTATAATTAAATGTATTAAATTATAACAGTTATTATAATTCAATAAGTTTAATTCATAGTTATATATAAACAATTCACATTGCATATTAAGTTTGCTATTATAAAGTATTATCTACTTATTTAGTTAATTTTATTTTGTAGTTTTTGGCAAGTTTTATAACACTGATAACTATGATAAAAAGGTAATACTTTTAACTATCTTTTTTATGTTACACAATTTATATAATTCCTAATTGTTTTTCAATTCTGCAAAATATAATTTTTAATTTAAGGTAGGTCTATATTTTTTTTCAAATTTGTATTGGTATGTTATTGTGATTTTATGTGTTTATTTTTATGCATATTAAAATCAATTGTACTTATGTATTAATTATATGTAATTAAACATTATTACTTTTAATATTATATACATTAATTTTGAATTTTTCAGGCAAATTATAAATCAAATCAAGTATTTTATATTACTATAAATACCATGCCATATGTGTTACACAATAATACAACAATGTGTTCTTTTTGTTCAAATTTAAAGATTAGCATGTGAATCATATACCATTTTTCATGGATAAAGATATAAAATTCATATTTAGCCACGATTCATATGACATTATAATATTCCTCCTATACGTTGATAAAGATTACAACTCAATATTGGATATCGTAACGGTAAGTATTTATAACGACCCAAATTGCGATTTCTTTATCATCAAGATTAGATAGATTAGTGACTGTAGCATAGTAAAACTAAACACATTTTAGATATGGGTCCCAGTTCGAATCAAACTCTGCCGATTAGGTGTTTTAAAATTGTTTTCTCTTTCTTAACGTCTGCGGAGATAACTAGTATATCCGACAAAATCGTACATAATAAATTTTCTTATCATTATTCCTTTTGATATATTTTTTTTTTACATCTATTCACCAGATAATCAAAAATAGGTATTATATATAATTATAAATGCATTCATTGAATAAATATAAAGATAATGATTGTAGCATCGTTTAAATTACATTACGTCATTATGCGTCAATTTTATCAATATTTTGGTGTGCGGAAATTTCTGTGTCATGGCCTACTGGCACATAATATTATATTAGACTCTAACTAAAGGCACGGTTTAGCTAGAGTGACCATGACCAAAATTTTACTACTTCAATATAATTATATTACCAATGCCACTAATGGATCACTAATGCCAAAAACTTTATGTTTACTGATGATACAAAAATCTATTTGAAAATCGATTCATAAGAGAGTTCTTCCTCAGTTTCTTCTTCAGTTTGTACTTAACATCGTCTCTTCCTATTTTCTTCGCTTATCATATCTCAGGAATGCCTATAGAGCGTGTATTTCTTTCACCATCTTTTAGTTTTGAGTATCACATAATTAAACATTATAATTAGCAGAGCTATCAAAATTTTAGGATTTCTAAAATGTTTTCCTCTCCCAGTGGCCTTTATTTTCTGTTCTCTACTCTTGTACGTTAAATACTAGAATATGGTGTGACTGTTTTTCATCCTTATTTAGCAAAGGATCAGCTGAGAATCGAACGGGTTCACAAAGAATTTCATTTTTATGCCATCTATTTGCTAAAAATTGAGCATTTAAGGCACCACTCTTTTGTTCACCAATCCCTAAACATTTCAACCATATATAGCCAACCGTCTTGACTTTGATATTAATTTTGTTTCCTCTTTCAAAAATAGCATCATTGATGTTTGGGTTATTTTCTCTAGCATCCAATTCTAACTATTCTGGAGACCATGCCTCTTTTTACGTCCCACTTCACTCCATGTCCATGTAAATGAATATAATAATACAATTGATTAAACACATACCTACTTATTAATTATATATTACATCCAAATTTTAATATCGTATGATTTATTTAAGTAATAATTGAGTAGGTATTTTTTATTTGTAATACTTAATAAATTACTTACTATTATTACATTATTTTTGTTTCATACATTAGCTACTGTAAATACTGAATTGATTATAAAAAAAATAATCAATAAAAATACATTTGCAAACAATTTATTTCATCAATAAAAAAAATTATTATTTATTTCAATATATTTAAAATGGATAATAAAATTACTGTCTTACGAAATACAATTTCAAACAAAATAAGATAATAAAATATACTATAAAAAAATTCAATTATTTTTAAAATAAGATTGAACCTTGAAAAATATTTGAAATGCTATATTAAATACTTTTTAAATAATGTAATCAAAAAATATTGGAAATGCTTCAAAAGTATTCTGTATACAACTCATGTCTTACGTCTGTGTATAACTAATAATAATTGTAGGATATATGTATGGTATGACGACAAAATTTCGGAACAAAAGTTGTGATTAAAAAAATAGAGAAAGTAAGTAAAATTTTTATAGTAAGTATATAATTATAAAATGTATTATAAAAATTCTAAATTTAAAAAAAGTTTAAAAATTAAGGATTCTTTATTATCATAGTTATTAATTATTTGCAAATTTCATTTAGCTGTATCTATATATACAACATAAAAAAGTCAAGTTTAATTTAAATATAAAATTAATAGTTATAATTAAATAAAATATAAATATATATAATTGTATTATATTATGGTTTAATCTTAAAAAGTAATTTTTGATTTTTCACTCCTAAATCATTCGTTGTTTTTGTCAAAACATTTTTATTAAATATAAATATATAAACATTAAAATGAACTAGTATGAGGCGCCTAACTATTTATTACATAAATCAATATCTCTATATTTATTCAATATCCGAAAACTTGCAATCGTGTTCGTGCCATTTGCCATAGTAATTATTTTTAATTCAGTCATCTATAAGAAACCATCCAGTTGACTTTCGACGGCAATTGTATTTTAGTTGCAGTCACCACTAATAAACTATATCTTTAGGGCTTTAACATCTATGACAGCATATAAACTGTGCATATAAGCACATTTTGGTATCAAATATACAGGCATTGACGGATATGTGTGTGTGACAGTTGACAAGTGAAAAGTCGATCATCAACATCAAATTATCGAAGACGATATCAAACGATATCCGACAGGTAGATTGGCAGAGAATATTTGGAAATTTACTACGCAAGTTAGTTTAAGATCAGCATCATTTATACAGGTACTATAAAAAATAATAATAATATTTTTAGTTGATAGGTATTATATTTATAAACACGTGTCCAATAAAACTCCTCAATCTTGTATAAATAAAGTTATTAGTAGACAGTAACAAAGAATAATACCAGCAGAAGCTGAAGAAATACAAGATATGGAGGCGAGTCGACCAAGAGTGTGTTACCTGATACACAATTTTATAATTAATAATTAGATTAGTTAGATTAAACGTATATACAAATATACTATTGTATATCATTCAATGTATTAAATTATAATATAAATATAATAATGAATGCTTTAAATTCTAGGATGGTAGTATTTACCATTACAACGTTAAAAATAACACTTAAGATCAAGTAATAAGTAATGGAATTGTTACAATTCCCAATTTAAATTAATTGTTTATTATAATAATTTAGTGCACAGATCAAATGTAATACCAAAATGTCGTTATGATGTAATTTGATTGTATAAGTCTACAAATTTTAAGGTTAATTGAAAAAGTTTGTTAACGATAACATTTCGGTTGATAATAACTTATCAAAATTGGGTTTGATGACTCAAACATAATAACCGACATGTAAAACTACAAAGAAAATATATTTTGTTTTAAAATATATTATCACCTACACCAGTAGTAAACGAAGTACAACGTGTGGGCCACATCCGTCCCAAAGAAGTTTTCTAGATTATTATGTGTTTCTTTTTTCCTCGGATAGCAGAGTGTAGTATTATTATTTTAAGTTTCAAAGCAAAGATAAATCATTATATTTGAAAAACGATTCTGAGAAAAATTCGATGTAATATTATTAAAAAAAAATTCATGATAATTCCATTTGTTAGTTTTCTAAAATAAAAATTTTCACGAAGGTCCTACACCATTAGATTTGTTAACACATGTCATTCTATAGCTTCAAGTCTGTCTATACTAACACCAAATCAATTATTCAAAACTTTTGGGAAAGTTTCTAATGTGTTTTCCCTAAAATATATACCACTTCTGGCGCGAAAGGGGATGTATTCTCATGAGTACTCTGATAGTCGAGATAGGTTTGAATTAACGTGCTTATATTCTATAGAACCTTGATTGAGTCTGATATCGATGACAGAGACTTTGAGTACACGAGGAAGGTTTGGGTTAATTTCAAATAATGTACAGTAGGTAAATATAGTGATTTGTATCTCGAAATCAACGTTTTGTTGTAGGCAGACGTTTTTGTAAACTTTCAAGATATACGCGTATATATTTAGATCCGGCATAACATTACACTGCTTCAAGATTCAATTTTGGTTTTCAGATGAAACAAACTAAAATAAAACTATAATTTCTTACTAAATACGAGAAGTTACTAATGTTTGAGAAAAGTAAAATATTTAATTAAATGTTTACACAAATCTGTATATTATTATTATTATTATTTGACAACCTATGTAATCGAATTTAATATTCAATAAGACCATCAATCAAACAACATACAACTGTGTTGAAACCAAACAGAAATCATGGCTTGTAAATCACGGTAATTTATATATAAATATTTAATTTTCTTACATATATATTATAATTTAACTTGAATATATCTAACCTAGATAAGACATAAATACGATTAAGTTATATTAATTTAAATTTTTACGAATCGTTTACTTAAAAATATAAACATTTTCGTTTATTCCTATAATTCTATAAATTTTTGTGTAAATTGATTTTAAATTTATTATTGAACATGTGACTATTGTGACTACTTTGATATCATAATAACAGTTTCTGGGATCCTGAAATGCTTATTATAATTTAATAAATATATGAATCATTTCAATGGGGTAATTCTTATAATTATAATATCCTTGTAAACTCTTCCATATATTATGTCAAGACTGAATACTATTACAACAAAAAAATATAATTAAAAATACCCACGACAAAATAGTTGAATTTGTGTTCAGTTTTGACACTAAAATAATAGTTGATTTGATGTTTGAATTTTAATTTCATAGTTCAATTATACACATTACTAGTTTTTTTCACGTATTTTGCATAAGTATATTAATATATAATGTTTTCGCTAACATATTTATAGAAATAGGTATTTTAAAAAGATCAATTTTTCACTTTTTCAGTAGTTTTAACGTAGAGGAAAAATATTAAAAATAATAGTAAATGTTTATAAATCGGATAATAATATTACATAGAGTTCCGCTCAATATTGTATTATTAAAAGAAATTATGTATAATTGCTCTGAAGTTCAATACATGAAACACCAGTATCATATACAATGAACGAAGTATTTTCATCTTCTATTGACTGTATTTAATTTTGGATTCCGAGTGGAGCGAGGAAATAAGTGATTTTGCAATAATGTTAATTTGAATATGTTCTTCCTATAAGCAACTTTTTGATCAAAAGAAATTGAGAAAGAATAGATCTTTTTTGATAGATAATTAATTCTAGTTAGTAGTGAGTATTATTTTTTGATTCTTCCATTAGTTTTTTTAAGTGTAAATAAAAACTCCCTTTTACATTGGATATATTTTACAAATAGAGAGAAAATCACAAAATAACAAATACAATTTTCATGGTTGCCTATTTTTTATATAAATAATATTATTATTATTTTATAACGACAGTAACCCAATCAGAATAATTGTATTGAATACAATACGTTCTTCAAAAGTATTATGTCTGATATGCAAAGTTGAAGCACTGACCCCCTACTAACATCTAACGAGTAAAGTTCATAATTTTATTTTTATGTTTTCATAGGTTATTGTCAAAATATAATTAGAAATAGTCAATTGAAATACAATATTGATTTTTTTTTTTTTATGTAAAATATTGAATATTTAATGAAAAGAGTATCAAAGTTGAGAAAAGTGATATATATATAACATTATATAAATAATTAAATTAAAAAATTATTCTACCATTCCTTCATACCTCTTATCTAAATTTTCCTCTTGTACTATATATAAATTATGTACGATATCAAATATATCGTATTATTTTCCGGTATTTTACTATGTATTATATAAACTTTTATAGTTAAATTCTTTTGGAAAATATAAATGCACATTTTTGGTGGAAACTGGGTCATTCCTAAAATAACATAATACGCATACTGCATAGTATAATATGTAAAAATTCACTTTCTGACGCATTATGATTGATGCCTGAGAATTGTCGAATTGTTGAATATTTAATGGACTTTTTTTTCAAAAATTATTTTTATGAAATTTTCATGTTGTTTATTTTATCGTATCTCCCCAGCATGCACAGCACTGTCCTTGTTTGTAGAAACTATTCCAACGTAGATTCAAAGAAAGAAAAATCCTATTGTCAAAACATTTTAAACAACACAAACCCGAGATTAGAACATGAACCCAACAATGAAAACAACCCTTATAGTACGAAAGGGAGTAAGGGTGGCCAAAGATGCCCATTCCCGTCCACTCGCTCTTTAATCTTGTTGTATCTACATCGAAGTGCAATAAAGTAAATCAAACATAAACCCGAACACAAAGGACTGGATAGAATAATAACGGGACGGTTTTGACGCCATATTTTTCGGATAACACAGTACCGAAAATTATATTAAACCAGCTGATTTTGTACGCCGGGATAGTACAAAAGGTTCACAAATAAGGTCCTTTGATCAAAACACCATATACCTGCGGGTGGACCATTAAATCCCAATAAAATTAACGCAATATAAACACTACGGTTCCGATTAATCTGGGATATCCATCCGTCTAGACTTCGGCAGGCCGTTGATGTAGATACATTTTTATATGACTACGAAAAAATTATGTTTAATTTTTATTTTTTTTTAAATTGCAATTAACCCTTGAAAAATAAATTCGTTTCGAAGTATTTTAAAAATCTTTAGTACATTTCAATGCAAACTTGAATTTTAAATGGAAAACAAATCCTATAACTGTAGTCTATACGAGTATAGGAAAATCGATTAAATCAGTCAAGTCCTGTATTGAAAAAGTCGTGAAATAATTTTGGGGTAAAACCATAATGGTTGTGAACTCTACCGATTATCGAACATACATTGTTAGAACGTTTAAAATGTGAATTAAATAAATTTATTTTTTCTTATTGTAAATTCACTGCGTCTGCATATAATAATATTGTACCACTGCATCCCTAGCACAGTTTTAAGCCAAAACGGGCTAATGAATTTTGATATTTAAAACCTACAATCTAATAATAACATTTAAAAAAATAATATATTTTAATAAAGTATACCTAATTCAACAACCAAAATAGTGTATTTTAGAAAATATTTTAAAATTTTGAATTTAAGGATCAATCTTAGATTTTATTTTACATTACAACGTTTTTAATTTTTACGGTCGTATAAGTTTTATATATATATTTTTTTTTTTTTGTATCGAATCACTGGCACATAAAGTAAATCACTAAACGCTAATTACGGTATTATTGTTTTAATCGAGGGAAAAAAAACAACGAACATTGGTCTCGTGAAACGTATTTTTATACGTCGAGTACCCATATACAGCTTTATCGTCATGTCAGAACACGGTTAGGCACTCTTGAAGATATTTCCCTTTAAATTCATATCGACGTGAATTTGTTGTCCATTGTTGAAAAAAAATATAAGAGTCACTTCCACCCTTGCATCTTAGGAGTTTTAAGTAGTTCAACGTTTTTAACTAGGAACGAACTCATCGTTCTTCCGTGTCCTACATGATTTCGTAGATGTATTATAATACTCCAATGCATATTAAAACTTAGACATAATACTCGTACACATGTACGAGTAGTGAAAATTCATTGATATATTCATATTCAGACAGAAAATGCAGAACTTTTAATAATTATTTTCCGATAAATAATAATAATACTTTTTTTATAAACTATAAAATCATATTTCTGATACTTTTATGGAGATAATAACATCATTACACAAGAGTAAATCTTTAGTGATATAATCTTAATTGACTCCGAGTTAAACGACATATTATATTGGTATTGGTTTATAATATGAGGAGTTTTTTAATGTTCATTGTAGCAAAGGGTTTGGGTATTAGTAAGTAACATAATTTTTGAAAAAAATCCTTATCGAATACATCTAACCGAAAGCCCGTATTGTAAAAAATACGTTTAAAAAAATTTAGAAAGAGTACTTTTATAAAAAAAGTATTAAAATAATTTTGAAGAAATTAAAAGATTTTTATAATTTTTATAATTATAAATATTTAATTAAAAGTATAGATAATTAAAATTAAAAAAAAAAAACATAGTATTTTCATAAAATAATGGTAAACGTTAAAAATATATACCAAAAATAATAGAAAATTATTATAAATCGAAAACAAATAATACTAGGTATAAGAAATTTGAAACACACCAAATATATAGTGTATTTTGTATCTATATTAATAATTAAAAACTTTTGACTACTTTTCTATAATTATTAGAATTTTGAAATTTGATTTTATTTTTTTGTATGTAAGTATACTCTTTTTTTAGATAAGAGTCAATTAGAATCTTTCGATAAAAAAAGTCTATTAAAAATGCATTTTATTCGATATGTACCCTTAAGGAATCATATTTCGTTTTTATCATTAATCGGTATTTTAAATATTTAATTTATTTATTTACTTGCTCAGTTTTTTTCTGAATATATAGTAATAATTATAGTAAAATATACAATATTAAGTAAGTTTTATTTTGTTTAGAGTCGTTCTAAAGACATAAATTGTGATTCATCATCATCAAGGATTTATATATATTAAATCTACCAAGAATATTAAATATTTAAAATGTTTTTTATATTTTTGCAAATTTGATCGATTCAAAATAATTATAATAATTTCTAAAATGACAAGAAAGGAGAGAGACCAGTTTGTATGTAGATTATGGGATTTTATATAGAGCATTTTTAAGAAATAATAATAAAAATAAATATCCAATAATATATTTTAAAAATAATTTAAATATATTCCTGTGTCTATATAGTTTTTATTACCGTGTAATCACATTCGTTATAAAATGTGTTTTCCCATTCTTCATTTTTAATAACTTGTGAATATTGTAGGAAGATGAAATGAAAAATAAATTATAGAAAAACAATTATTTAGTGCCCTATATAGTCGATTTTTGATATGTTCATTTTTATGAGTTCTATAAGTTATTATAAAATTCATTTCATTTTTTTAAATAACTATAATTAATTAATTTTGAAAAAAAAAAAAATTATTACATCAAAATATAAGCTACGTATGGCACTAAATAATGTTGTTGGCTTTAATTTGTTTTTATTTCGTAATTCAAACATGTTTATAAGCAGGGTTGGGCAAGATACTAAAAAAAAAGTATCTTGATACATGATACATGATACATTCATTTTAGGTATCTTGATACAAGATACATGATACATTTAATTTATAGAAAAGATACAAGATACAAGATACGTATCAAAGATACATAAAAGATACAAGATACTTTTATAAATATTATTATATTATAATAAAAAATTTTGTCAACTATTACAATTCTATATTTTTCATAATAATAATAATATATAAATAAAATATATTTCATTATATAATAATATAAACACAAAAAAAATATTTAAAATATGTGTGAAATAAATATTAAATTAAAATTTTATTCAAATATTATGTTCCGTCGC
>JAIPRL010000962.1:65000-103774 GCA_025469235.1 Pemphigus obesinymphae | reverse complement strand
AGCCTGTTACCCACTATTACACCGAAGTACAAATTATATTTATCTTTGTAGATAAGATTTGATTTCAAATATTTTATAGAGTATAATGGGATTTCCAAAAAAGTAAAAATAAAACATGAACGTTAGATGATATTTTATGTATTTATGATGCGTAAAAAAAAATTAACAATTTTAAAAATTTTTTTTATATTTTTGTTCAAAATGTATTTTTATTGCGGGCCATATAGAAAGTGTACGCGGGCCACCTGTGGCCCGCGGGCCGTATGTTTGAGACCACTGATTTACATTATAATGGACCAACGGTATTTATTTATATATACGCATAAAAAAGATTTTACTTATTATACAGATATTCTTGGTAAGTATTCTATATTTTTGGTATTATCTGTAAAAATATAATATTGGAACTCAAAATTGAAAATAATTGTTAAAGACATTTATAAAATAAATAAAAACGCATTTAATCGTGAAAATGTATGATATAAAAAAATATAAATTATTAATTACATGCGTGAAAAGAAAAAAAATTCTGTGATTCCGGCCAGGATCGAACTGGCGACCTTCTGCGTGTAAAGCAGATGTGATAACCACTACACCACGGAACCCGCTTGTGTATTGGTAACGCCTGAATGCTATTTAAGTCAAATATAAATAATAATATTGCTGAAAACATTGCAACTACAAATTTTCAATAAAAAAAATCACATTAGCATTTCTTATTTTTAATTTTTTATCAACTTTTAAAAATGACAAACAATTTAATATTCTAAAAAATTCCCAAGTTGATAAAAATGAGAATTACAAGTCATATTTTCAAAATAATTATAACATAAAATAATAGACTCACCTTTCTAAAAAACCATGGGCGTCCGCAGAAATATCAACCGGGTGGGGGGGTAGAGGTGTCAGGGCCGTTTCGTGGGAGGGTTTCACCCCCCTAAATTCGAAAAGTAGTCAGCAAAATGAAGTTCATTCGGAAAATAGTAAAAAAAAAAAAACAATGTACAGTAGATCCATTTATTATTAGTATATTATGGAAGTCCAGTCTTCGAATTTTTTTTTTTTGGAGGGGGCGCAGAGGACAGAGCTCCTCTACTATTTTGAAAGCTCCCTCACTAATAATATTTTACAGTATATGATAGTTATATAGTATGGGAGACGCTCATTTTTTAAAAGCCTGATAACACCCTTTCTTCTATTTTTCCAATTCGACCACTGTACGGAACACGAATAAATATATCGAACCAACAAAACAAATACGACCGGTTTTTGCCTCGAAAATCGACCGCGATGTCTTTACGTGTTGTAGGACGTTAAATATTTTGCCAATCGCGGCTTCGTGATACCTCTATAGTCGTGTATCGTCGTATTTCAATCGGGTAACTTCGGTACAGTGACGATACCTGACCAAAGTGTTAACTTTTGAAACAAAGACTACGGACTATGCCGAGTACCAACGAATTGTGTTTTCAATTGTGTATATCGTAGCTACCCGTTTATGACTTAATGCAGGTATCATAATATTATACTACCACAGAATAGATGAAAGCAGAGTGGACACTGATAAGAAATTACACGTGTTCTTATAGAACCCAAAATTTCAAACCAAATGTCAACCAGTGTAGCTTTCAAACGGGGAAGGTATAATACTTTACATTAGTCCAATACTATTTAGAGTACTTTGAATACTTTTTATAAAAATAATGTCATTATTTTTTCATCGATGTAAATTGTATTTGTGCACAAGTGCATAGTATTTATAGTATATTATGTATATAATCTTATTTTGTTTTCAACTACCTATATTTATTGAGACAGTAATATTATAACATATATTTTAATATTTCAGTCTAGATATGACAATAGCATTTACAAATGACTAATGAGTTAGAATAGTTACTTTCCTATTTTTCATTTTTTTCACTGACATTAAGTTTCTATTTAAACATTTGACAGCCGTAAATATTCTGAATCACGTAAACAAATTAATTAAAAATACTTTTTCAAAAAACTCACAAGAGTGGTTAAAAGGAACATTACAAAAATCCATTTTCAATTTGACCCCAACTCCATCTTCAGTAGCAATTGTGGGAAAGTTGTTAATAAAAATATTATCTAACTCATTTTTCAGACTTGTCAATATTATATATTATAATATTGGTATGGTTAAAAATATTGAAGGTTGTGAAACTTTTTGGACTGACAATATTATACTTATGATTACTAAAATTGATTTATAAAAAAATAATATGTTAAACCAATATACAAAATTAAACCCAGACATGAGTTAGTTATTTAATTCAAAATTATTATCACAGATAATAATTTATCTGTTATAAGGTAGGTATTTAAAATTAGTTTCAAAATCAAGACGAGACGTCCTCTTAAATTTAAAGAAAAGTGTTGGTATAGATGGGTACGTATACTAAAAAAATGTTGGTTGTCCCCCCTTGAGATAATTTGTTCATGCACATATAATTTGATCACAAAAACCTCATATGATTCAATAATGTACCCTATTTTGTATGATTGTATTTTCATTGTATTATGTATTTTCGTGTGAATGTGTTTAAACACTATAGTCTATATTATGTACCTATATGGCTGTATATATTCATCGGAATTGAGTAAATTTTAGTTTAGTAAAATAAATCTATGAACATACGTTGCGACTTGCAGTCCTACCCATATTTTTCTTCTAGTTACGTCCCTGATTGTACCCTTTTTCAGGTAAGAATCGAGCAGGATTTGGGAATATAAAGAATCTTTTTGACGAGTATAGTTTTCTTAAATGTGAAGGAAAACTACTTTTTACAACAGACATTTTTAATAAATGGCAAAATAACAATTAAAGTTACTATGGTTACTGATTGTTTTTTTAATAATACTATATACAATAGGTACATATATAATAATAATAATATTCCTTTTTTGGAATTTTAAAGTAGAGATAAGTATAATTTAATATAACTTATAAGACGTGGATATCTATTATGTCTACGTTTGATAAGTCTGTAGTAAAAAAAGAAAACAAATCTCAATTTAAAATAAAAATAGAAGTGGGGCGAAAAAAATTATTATTACAATTCAAATACGTTCAAACACAAAATACGCTAATAAATGTGAAAATCACAAAAAATTTGTGATTCCGGCCAGGATCGAACTGGCGACCTTCTGCGTGTAAAGCAGATGTGATAACCACTACACCACGGAACCCACGTTGTACACAGCGTTCGATAGTATGTGCTGTAACGTGTATACATAGGTGCACCAAAATGGATACTTATATAGTTTTAAATTAGAAAGACGTTGGTATATAAAAAAAAAAAGATTAAATTGAATTTATTAAAAAAATGTATAGAAATACTTTTAGTATCTACTTATTCAATATACTATGCATTTTGGAATTGCAATTTTTCGATAAATATACAGTTTATAAAAAAGAATCGCAAATAAATCATCATAATTTTTTTTAAAATTTTTAATTTTAATTCAGCTCATTGATTTTAACCTTGATTTTAAGGGGCTACAAAATGTGGAAATTATAATAGGTAATTTAGCTACCTATACATAGTTAATACGTATATAGTTATACGCTTAGGTACCTATACCTACTATCTACAATACGTATATGTAATAGGCAGAGGTACATATCTATTATATTGGCTATTATTATATAAATATCGTTTGATCTAAAATAAATAAAATTAGTTAAAAATGTATTGTTTAATTACCGCCCAAGAAATGCTAGTATTTTATTGATGAAATAAAATATAAAATATGTACTTATTAAATCACTCATATTATTGAGTTGTTTATTTGCAAATTACATATCAAATTGTTCTTACCTATATAAATATAAATGTATTATATAAATATTCAATAAGACTTTGCTGCCTATTCCTGTATTTATATAAATAATTTTCTTTTTTCCGAAATACAAACTTGCATGTATAGAAAATCTTTTTTTCTAAAAAATTAAAAAAATTAAATGTATATAATATCTGTATTCTATAAATTATGCAGTTATAGTTTTGTAATCCTTTGCGATTTTTTTTTAAATCCTTGAGAATAATTTAAAAATAAAAACAGATTATTGAAATAGTATTGGTACATTAATACTTATATTGAATATGGGTATGATTTACTGACGTGGACAGGTGTGTTCCGAAGACACATTGCCAACTATTCCAAAAAAACGGTAAATAAGCAAAAAAAAAAAAAATTTAAACTTTATTGCCGACTCTACATTCTGAATAATTTCTAATTTTCCGAAGACTAAATTCCAAAATACTCCTCAAAACGTGGTAAATAAACATAAAAAAAAAAGGTCATCAACCATCGACAACGATTTTATAAATGAGAAAAGAGTGATATTTTGCCGACTGTGTCTATTTTTCTACCAAATCTGCGAAATTGCTGACTGACAAAAGCCCCTTGGCAGGTAGACCCACCTCCCCCGTTCAGAAGGTCCCTGGCATGACATATTGTTTATAAATTATGTCAATCAAAGTCATTAGCAAACTTATTATATTATATAAACGACTGAACACTGAAAGTAAATCGAGGAATCGATCCTATATACTATCCTATTTCGTTCGAAAAATATTATACATTTATAAAATATTCAAATAATTTATTGAAATTTGTTTAAAATGAACTCTGAATAACCTAAACTATATAATATGTTAATATGATTAAGAAAAAAAATTTAACTTATTAATATTTACCTACGTAAAGTTCTTGAAATCAGGATTTACCGCTTTTTACACACATATACGTATAATATAATAACATATTATAGTAATATAATATAGTACATAATATCAAGGATGGGCAAGTTCACGATATTTTTTAACTCGTTAAGTTAAGTTAATTGAAAATAATATAAGCTAAGTTAAGTTTAAAGTTACTCGTATATTTTTTATTAACTTTTAAAGTTAAAAGTTAACTTTGAAAAAAAAGTAACTCAACTTAGTTAAAAGTTGAAATTTCCTAATTAGGAAAAAAAGTCGATATACCTATTATATCGTAAAAAGGTAAAAAGGATGATTATTCTTTACGCTCAAAAAAACTACTCGGGACTTCTTCTACCTGAAAAAGTGTATACATGTAAAAATAAAAATACAACACGTCATTTTAAAACCCATGCATAAATAAGAAATCAGAAAATAACTTCTAACTGCCAAGATACCTACATTATTGTTTGATTCACACTAATATAGTGTAATATAAGCAGTACCTACTACTTCAATATATTTTCTATACTGGATGGATATAAATACCAGCTATAGCCTCCATGTAGTTAAAAAGACCGGGCTCAGCCCAATATTCGTGAACGGCCAAAGTCGCGGCGTGTGCGTGAGTGGTACATCGATTCTTAACGATTATTACGTATATGCTTTTCTAGGTACCTACTAAAATTGCGTATAAGTACCAAAAAGTAAAATCCCGTTCAAAAATTTGCATTGTTCTTCAGGCAAAATTTAACTTAATTTAGATACTTTTGTATAAAGTTAACTTGAAGTTAACACGTTAATTTTAA
Source organism: Pemphigus obesinymphae (assembly GCA_025469235.1). Classification (NCBI taxonomy): domain Eukaryota; kingdom Metazoa; phylum Arthropoda; class Insecta; order Hemiptera; family Aphididae; genus Pemphigus; species Pemphigus obesinymphae. The sequence continues at coordinate 98,229 of JAIPRL010000962.1, read as the reverse complement.
TAAAAAAGTAACTTATTAAGTTAAAAGTTAATCTGAAAAAAAAAGTAAAGCGTTAAGTAACTTAATTAAAATTAATTTAACTTTTTACCAATTTTAACTTTTAACTCGTTAATGCCCAGCCTTGCATAATATATGATGTTAGGTACTAGCAAGTAATAGCAAGCACATGGTCAAAATTTTATTTGTAGAGTTATTTTTAAATCTTATATATAACCTATAAATATCAAGTAAGTATATTTTTATATTTTAATTAATTTTATGTTATGTATAGTTATTAAAATAATAAATAAAAAATGATTTGTACAATGTGCATACTCCTATTATATAATTTTTTTTTTAATCACCTCGACTCCATAATGTGATTTTTATAATTTATTATAAAGTTTCTATAAATTCAAGATTCATTGGTTTCGGTATATACTTGTAACCAGATATTATTATATTTTGTACAAGAATATTATAACTAAATATAACTAAGTTACTTAAAATACATTTAAGTTAATAAACAGATAAAAAAAGTCATTCGCTCAAATTTTCTTAAAAATTCAAGATATTGCTTTGAAAACGGTTAATAAGCAAAAATAAAAAAAATACATAATCTTATATCCCTCAAATAATAATAAAAAAAACCTTCAAGAAGGGGGCCGCTCAAATCCGCATCTCTTCTACAGGAAATAATATTAAATAGTAAAATAATGTTGTTTTATAGATATATTTATTAGTTACTAAGGTACTTTGTATGGTTAAAACCAGTATCAACACGCTGCAGAAACGTAATACTTATACTATATACCTAGGTACTGTTATAGGATTTGAAATATTCAAACAATGTAAGTACTGCATTTTCATCTAGAAGTTGAGCTATTGTCATATTATAAAAGTCATTGTATTTTCTACAATAGTGAAACGTTGCTCCAGCCCCCCTGCATTTTATTTATTTTTCAGAAATAAGAACCTGGCAAATATCGAAAATGATCGTTCCAATTCAGTGTTAATTATTAATACATATAATTAGGTAGTGAAAATTCACAATTGGGGGGGGGGGAGGGAGCAGCTCAACGCACATGAAATAAAGAGAGCGGAGTGATGAAACCGAAGAAAACATGATATACAAGGCTCTAATACAATAGGATCTATACATTGACGTGGTGTTCGAAGATCAATGATGGAGAAAAAAATTCCAGAGATTTTTTTTAAAAAAAAAATAAACTCACCCCGAATAGAAGTGCCATTTAAGTAATATGGATAAAGGACAGTAGTACGACTTTTGGAAAAGGTCATGGTATTACGCTTAATCCAAATTAAGCGTCAAGCCAAGATTTCGAAACCACGAGAAAAAGATAATATCCAATTTGTACTGAAAGGCGTATTGGGTACGAGCGTCTAGAGACAGTGCTTCTTATCTTATATAATTTTTTATCAGTATCGTACAGTGTTACTGCTATCACATATCAATTTGACTTTTAGAATATAGAATCGGTTAAAAAACGAAATTCAAATATAACATTTTTTATTCATAATTTTATTTAATTATGGAATTGGAAACAGTTTTCCTCAATTTTACTTCAGTCCAAAGTAAATAAATTGAGTTTCGATGTAGGTTTCATGTAATTATGTGTTTTACCGTTTTCAATAGGTACCTGATGGCTTTTGGTTATTATTTTTAACATTGTCTTTACTTTCTGTAAAATAGGTACTTTTATTTATTAACAAATAAAAATAAATAACACTTTATTGAATTAACACATACAAACTTAAGTGACATAATATGAATTAAAATATAATACTGTTTAGTTTATGTTAAGTTAATTAATTATTTATTATCGATGAAATGTTAACTGATAAGTATTAAGTGATATAGTGGACACAGCATGTTGTAATAACTGATAAGAAAATAACATAAGATAAGAGGCGCTGTCTCTAGACGCTCGTGTGTGGTAGCGATCATTTGGAATTTCTTCAGCAAATACAAAGAGTTTCGTCTAAATTGTACATTTGTTTATGTACCTAGTTGACAAAGAAGATAAAAATAGAAATATATTTTGCAGTTACCTATTGATTTTATCCGCGTATATATATATAGTATAGGTATCCGTCATCCGTTACTCGTGGACTCCTAAAAACGGTCACCCTACAACTATAATATAGACATAATAATATATTGGTATATACGGTGCGATCGATGTACATAATACTGGACCGTTAGTCGGACGAATGAACGTTATTCAATAGATAATAAGCAACTATATAATATAACCTAACCATAGCACGAATAAATTTTAGTAACCGGCGTTACCCCCGCGTATTTTAATAAGTATTCAAACCCGATAGATAACGGCTATCGCCCGGTCGCCATTGACGTGCGGTTGAGGGCATATACAGCTAGTGTAGATGTAAAGATATCTGTAACCTATATATATATATATATTAGATAGGTAGTAATTTCATTTTAGGGATTATTCGGTGCACAGTGTATAAACACCACGTATACACGTTCCTGCAGTAGTATCAGATTTTTAATATGCCTCTATAATAATTAAATAATAACAATGTCAACTACCTATATAATATATACATACATATTACATACATCACTACGCCAAAGCTGCAAATATTTGAATGCAGTACAATATATATATATATATATATATATATTTAATTATTTAATTTAACAAATCGGTGTGATTCGGGATTTTTTTTCGGATGATGCAACGATTTATCCGCGCTTAAAAATCGTAAAACAATAATAATAATAATAATTATACACTACCCGGACCTAGGACTGAAAATGAACGATCTAAAGGTATATTACAAATATCCTTTAATGGATATTATCGAAAAATGTGTAGTATTTTAGTAATTATATGGCCTGCTGATATAAGTACCTACCTACGATTAACAAATAAATCGAGAATATAGATTTTTTCGAAATATATTTCGAACTATTATTAGTTATAACCGGTGTTGAGAATAGCTAACCAAAAATGAATCTAGATAAAGATAAAAGATAAATTAATTTTTATCTAGATAAAATGATGATAATTTTTAAATTTAAAAACATTTTCTTTTTAAATATTTTCAAGATGTTTTACTAAAATCAATATGTCAATAAGTATATACATAACATATTTGATATATAAAAATTATTTGTATACAAAATGCAGTATTTGTATTTCATTAAATTTTAACCGAAAATCAATGGTCTGTTTTTAACATTTGGCAAAAATATATAGTATGCAATAATTCAATTATCCTAAATGGTTTATATTTTGGTTTTTCTTATTATAATATCAATACCATACATGTCTATTTCATGAAAATAGTAGAATAAATAAATCAAATCCCAGTAAACATAATATAAATACATTTTTTTTTTTTTACTTTGATTTTTCTTTTGAATCGAATGTAAGAAATATGGACGACATTAAATATTTTTTTACATAGATATACATATGATATGTATTTTGAGTAAAATCCTATTTTCGCCAAAATGAAATATTTTTGTACATTTCTTAAAAGATTCATCTTCCTATGAAAATGCTATTTGAATAATGAGATTCCCGTAGACAGGGGAAATCGTTATTTATGATTATTTAAATAACTTACCATTATTTTTCTAGATAAGATAAAGATCGGTAAATAATATTATCTATAGATAAGTCCCCACACTGATTATAATAATCGCAATAATCGATCTTGTGTTTTCATTTTTAACTTTTGAAATACTTATTATCCACTAAAGTACTTATTATATTTTACGATCTCAAATGTACATTGTATTATATATTTTATTTTTAGGGTTCATAAAAAAACCATATTATTACGCATCTACCTACCTATTATATACCTATATACCTGTATATATATATATTTTTTTTTTTTTTCAGTAGGTACTTCATTTTATAGAAATGAACTTTCGATTTGTTTTCGTATTATTTTGGTAAACGCCCAAAATCCGAAATAATGTATTATACCTATACCTGTATATTGCAGGCGTTGCCTTGTCCACTTCCTCAATTACACATAATATATTTTGTAACGAATCGCCAGCAATTCCCCAGACTAATTTAACGATATTATATTATAATTTAATATCGAAACACACACTACTATTTGTTTGTAAACCGTATAATATAGATATTAATAATATTATTATTATTATTATTATTATTATTAGGTAGGTATATAAACTAAACCAATATTCCACTATAATACCTATTAATATGAATTATTAATCTATGGTCTCGAGAAATGGATGTATTTAGGAGATTTTGGTTTCGCGTCTTGGTAAACACATACCACCTACCTACATTGCATTTATTATTAATGGAATAACGAAAACTTTACATAATCGTATGCGTCATCATCATATCGTTATATCGTATTATGGTCTATGGAAATTACTATATACTGGAGATATAATATTATGATGTATATATGTACTTCGGTACTTATACGAAATATTTCATTTACCGAACGACACGACCGCGTGTGCCGGATAAATACCGAATACGTCGAAAAATAAATAAATAATAAAACTTTATTTCTCCCTGCACGCTAAACGCGCGAAGTGCCAACAACTTTGGTTAAAGTTTTATTTTTTGGAAAAAAAATAAAATAAAATAAACCACGACGTTTTTAAGATTCAAACGAAAAGTTTGGCACAAATTGTTTTATATATATATATATATACGCAATCCCTGCAGATATTTTGTCCATAATTTATATGTATAGTTTTGCATATACATATAATACAATATATACAATATACAATATAATATACTTTTATATATATATATATATATATATATATATATAATATATTATATATTTTGTTTTGGAATATGATATTTTATTAGGATATAGGTTATATATATATAGTAAACTGTGTTTCGCCCGAAATAAAATGCTTTTTAAAAAGCTGAATCAGAAATATGTATTCATGGTAAACAATATTGTTACCACCTCGACTGTTTCCGCGAGACCACTCCGGTTTAAGAATAAAAAATATCCGTTTAACGTTATGTATATATATGCATAGGTAAAATATCTAATCAAAATACTGTAACCATTTTTCCATAAATATCGAAAAAAAAATAAACGTCCTCCCAAAATATTTCACAAAGTAAGATAATATTCTAATAATATTTTATGATTTAGGAAAATAGTCTTTCGCCTTATTCAGTCTGGATAATTACAATATTTTTCAAAAAAAAAATTTAATATAACGTTTTTTAGAAGCAGAATAATATTATAAGTCAATAAGTAAACGGGTTTAAAGTTTAAACAAACAATAAGAAAATGTCGAAAATATTTGACTAATATTGTTTTATGTATATAATTGCAGTAAAAATGTAATTTTTTAAAATGCTTTTCAAACATATTTGATTCAAAATGATTTTGAACGTTAACTTTCCGGATGAAGTTAACAAATGAACACAAAATGTCTTAAAAAAATTTCACGAAATAAAATAATTTAATAACATTTTAGATACATTTTTTGACGAAAAAATTATCGTTTAAAAATATTTTCAATATACCTACTTACCTAATATACGCAGTAATATACTTATAAACTGTATAATATTTGTTGAACGTTTATTTTCTGGACCGATAATTTCCCTAAAACATTAAATTAGATAAGGTAGGTACTTTCAAAGAGAACAATCTTTTAAAACTATTTTCACAAAGTAAAATCATAATCAAAAATTGGTTACACATTTCTAGAAAGTTGGTAGGTAATGTAATGTTATATAGAGACATTTTTTACCAAAAACTTAACGTTTCAAATACATAACATTTTATTTTATTTATTTACTTACATTATGGTGGGCTTATATAAATTATTATATAAAACATAATTAATAATTAAAATACATTTAAGTTATATACAGAACAATGTCGAACGCAAGCAGGGGTTTTGTGGGTTGAAACTCCCTCCGAAATTCAAGAAAAAATAAAATATACAACCTGAATTGAAACATTTCCTGCGAGATAAAAAAATAAACCAAAACTAAGTATATGGTTAATTTTACTCACAAATTGAGATGGTATGTTGTATAAATATATAAATATAATATACTTATATACCTACCAAATAAATGATATAAATATGTAAAATACAGGTTAGGTACATGGTTGTCTATGTATTTTTAATTTTCAATTGAGTATTTTTAGGTTGGTATAAACTATATTATTATAAAGTTATGGAATAACAAAAAAGCAAAAATTCATTTTAAAATTACTCAAAAGTCAATACTATAAAAAAAGTAGGTAGTCCAAAATTACCATATAATATGTACGGTATAGATTATGTTATTTAATTTATAACAAATAATAATATGACTACTTATAAGTATGTAAACATAATTCAATATATTATTCTACCTAATTTATAATAAGTACCTATATGAATTTCTATACCTAAGTATAACATTCAAACATACATATACGTATTATAAGTAGTATTGTAGTAAAGTTATATTGTTAAATTTTCAAATTCATTTTTTCTGCAATTTATAAAATTATTTACTATTAAATCTATCTATAAAATATATAATACCTAACAAATAATAGATATATTATAGTTTAATTCTATATGATTCATTTATATAGTTATAAAATTAAAACGTTTTCAGAGAACATCACCCGAAATATTTTCCCGTGTTCGCTCCTGATACCACAATCATTATACAAAAACCATATATTGTTTATTTGTATAATTATCTGTACTATTTTAGATTTGTGTGATATTAAACATTAAATAAAAATAAAATGATACATTAAAAATGTTTTTTTATTTATTAAGCGTTAATTTTCCGGATCAAAAAACTTTCTCATAACACTAAAATTTTAAATTTATAACATTATGTTTATAATTTGAGTACTTGTGGATTTTCTAATAATAAAATTTAAAAAACTCAATTCCATAAAAACATGATTTACTTTTATTTTATAAATACGTATTTTGATAACTATGTTATCATCTTCAGTACACAATGACGACTATTAGTAATCCAAATACGTATTTACAAAATAAAAGTGAATCATATTTTTGTGGAATTTAATTTTTTCATTATATTATTATCACATTGTTTTACCTTTTAGAAATGTTTTAAAAATATATTATTTACTGTACATAAGTTTAACATAATATAACCATAATATTTTCTCAAATATATTTTCGTTTATATTTTATTTCAATATGAAATTTATAAAATAATTATTATACAGAAATCGATAAATTGATCGTATATTTTGCCTATCCGCATTATAACTTATAACTTATAAGTATTTACGCGTTTCACTAAAGTCAATAACAAACATTCATACGTTGAATATTATTATTATAATTAATGTATAGTCCGGTTTCTGGCATATAAGAGTAATTTAAGCGCTGACCCCTCATAAAATAGTATTTCGAAATATCTCGTTAAAAGCTTCGGTTAATAATAATTAGCTATTGAATATGACCTACATTTTTGTAAATTTTCAAACGAGATAAAATTTAAATTACAAGACAAAATAATAATAGTGTATTATATACCCGTAGTAACATGAAAAAAACTTCGTTGAAAATACAGTATTATATTGGAAAATACTCAAAGCACAAAAAAATTAAATATTTTTAAAACATTTCTAGAAAAGAAAAATAACGTTTCAGAGAAATTTCCGGATTAAATAGTGTCTTGGATATTATAGTAGGTATAAATACTTATAAATACTTGTATTAATGTGTTGTTAAACATTATAAGATCAATATAAAGATATAGAATAACATCATTACACCAATCTTATTGTATTCAATAGTAAAAAAAAATTCACCAAAAACCGGGGAGTAAAAATGAGTTAATTTTTTTCGGGTTTCGGGAACCGGGTTCAAAAATGATTTCGAGATTTTCCGGGTTTCAGGTACTAGATTCGAAAACGGATTCGAGTTCTTTCGGGTTTTGGATAATGGGTTTGAAAACAGTTTTGAGTTTTTCCAGGTACCAAATTCATCGTTTAACTTTTCTTTTTATTTCTAGGTTTAAAAAGTTGTATTCAACTCGAAAAACAACATATTTGAAGTAATTTAGTTCGTTATCTCTAAAGTGTTTCCGAATAGGTTGACAAAGTAAGTAATCCGAAAATTTATCGAAATTAATATTTTCGGATTTAAAATTTTTTTAAGATGGTAACCGGTTTGTCACAACTACATATCAATATTATGTATTAATTCCATTCAAATTGTAAAAAAACACCATTGAAATCCGATAATTTGAAATAAATTTAAGCTACAGGAAGTAAAAACGGGTTAATTTTATTCGGGTTTCGGGTACCAGGTCTAAAACGGTTTACAGCTTTTCTGGGTTTAGGGTACTGGGTCAAAAAACGGTTTTGATATTTTTCGGGTTTCGTGTTTCAGGTTCAAAACCGGTTTTCATTTTTTTCAGGTTTCAGTTTAACCCCGGTTTCGAATTTTCCGGGTTCCATGTTTCGGTTCAAACCCGATTTCAATTTTTTCCGGATTTCATTTTTCGGTTCAAAATCGATTTCGATTTTTTTCGAGTTTCGGTTAACGGGGATTAGCAACCGTTTTCCAAATTTTTAGAGTTACCCGGTTTTTAAAACTAGTTTACAACCCGTTTTGACCCCCTTCAAAAAACAAATAAAAATACAATTAAAAAAAAAAAATGTTTAGTGTTACAACACAAAATGAAAAAATTGATTTAGACGAATAATATGTGGGTGATCTTTTGAAATAAGTATTATGATTACGAACAATACTACAGTGATTTAAAATATGTAAATTGATCGTTATTATTATTATTTTTTTTTTTTTCAATAATAAGCTGAATATTTTGAAAATAGTAAAATCCCAATGAGGTTTGTATTTAAAATTCAATTACTATAACTAGAATAACCAAATGACAAAATACCCTTTACAAGACCGTTCGACATTAATTTTTATTTTCTACACCACTACACATTTTAAATATATTCATACATATTCAGACATGTTAATTTTCAACATACTCCTATATTATCGGCTGTGACTATACTTATAAGTATTACATATAAGTTCATATAAGATGAAACCGTTTTCGAGTATATAATATAATATATATAATATATATATATGCATTCTGCGTCGAAACAAGACAATAAAAGTTTTACACGATTTAACGAACTTCAATATAATATATTTCAGTCGCTAATTCCAACGGGTATTAAACAATTATTTCTATAAGCTCCGGATACGTCTCTTGGGTTTTTTGTGAAGTATATATTATTACTAGTATTATTATAAAATATATACATGAAATCTATAACTTATAAGCCATAATTGTTAGAGATTTGTCCATTCAAAAGTTACCAATGTATATAATATTTTCTCCGTCTAAAGATTATAAATCGATAGTATTATTCAAAAATATAATGATATCTATACATAAAATTATAATATAGTAAATATGCAACGTATTATAACTTATACCAAGTTAAAACGTTAAATTTAAACTTAAAAGATTAATCATTTTTTTTTCGCAATGAACCATTTAATACTTAATTAGTAACTAGTTAAAATTTTTATTGTATTTAATTTAACTGTTTATGGCTGGTTTGTATATAATCAATACTTTTGTATAGTATAACTGTATATAAAGTTAATAAATTATGTAGGGACATAAGATTATCTCGAGTTCGTTATACGCATATATAGGCATTTATTTTAATCGAAATTCAAATAAGATTATTAATTACCAATTGACTAATTTATCACACATAATAGAATAATTTTAAAGATTTAAAATTTTTTTTTTTTAAATCTATAGATAAGTAATTACTATTTTTTAAATTTAAATTTCAAGCTTAACGAGTTGCAAACTAAATTAATTTGGTTTAATTTAACTTAATTAATTTTAGTATTTTTTTTTTCATTAACTTCCTTGCATATACCTTTATTTACGTATCTTTATTATCTATATATTAGGTATATGTAGATGTATAGTAAGGTAAATAGCCTAAGATATTACGTAAAATATACGTAATAAAGTAAGGTATAGCGATAAAGGTAATTTTCAAATATAAAATATAAAGGTGTATTTTAGTGGAATAGAGGTTCTCCCTCTCCCTTAGAAATTTAAGAGGATTCCTGTTTAACCTTCACTAACAACATTGAAAAAATTGCAATTAATTTAAAAATATTTTTGATTAGCCCTAAATAGATTGTGTCATAGTTATTACAGAACCCAGGTTATTTAGGTTACCACACTATACTGAAGCTGGTAGTAGTGGATTACGCGTTAATAGCGCGTTATCACTTAATCATAATAATATTATCTTGATAACGTGTCACAGTCCGAAACGAAAATTAATGTGTCGTCGATTCATGGTCCATGCGGTGACCACAATATATATTTTACATAACTAGTGCAATATCTGGTAAAGTAATATCAGGTAATATCTGTTAAATATTGTAAGGTATAATTATTAATTCCACTACGAGGATAATGGATAGTGTTGAACTGAATACATTATTATTTTTTAAGTAAGGCCCGTTCATGTATTACATCAGCACATTTTGGCCTTTTTAGACCCCCCCCCCATTGTCAGAAAATGCCAACAAATGTCAGACCCCCTACTTTATTACGTCAGTATATGTCTGACAACCGCCCACTATTTACTAAAAAAAATTGTTTTTCCTAATTTTATATGGATTAATTAAAAATAAATGAAAAATGTTGTTGCATATTTTGAGTTTTTTTTATTACTGCTGACGTAAGCATGGTTCTAACCTCCCCTTCATCTCTCTTGTCAACAAATGTCAGCACACGACAGACCCCCCTCCCCCTAGATGCTTACGTAATACTTGAACGTCCCCTAATCAATCGTAAATTGGCGAGACAATGACTTATTCACTCGGATTAACTATTTGGGAAATTGCCGAACTTAACCTTTAACACGTCATATCGATATGTATCAATACGCGTTAATTATTGTGAAACGTATCGAGGAATAAATAATTTATATAAGTAATTAGTAATTTAGATTTTAAGTTTCAGTTAAATTAAAAATTAAATACAAAAAAAATTGATAGTTGAAACCATCAATTTTTTAAAGAACAATAAATATAGAATAATATTATAAATTTCCAAAAATTAAATTATCAGGAGTTTTTCCATAAAAGTATTTTTATTTTCCAAATTTATTTCTTAAACGAGTAAATGTAGGTGCCTACTTATAAGTATTTTTTTTAAATGTAAATATAGTCTTTTATGTCAAATTTAATTTAGATTACATATTATTGTATAATGTTAACTCGTCAGTTACACAACAAAGTGCTAATAACTAATTAAGTAAGAAGTTGGGTAAGACAAAAAAAACTAACTTAACGTTTGACGTAAATCTAATATTAATACGCAACCTTGATTTTAGTAATTTTCTACCAAGTGGAGTCTCGTCAAATGATCAATAAAATGCAAATACGACATAAAGCTTATAACGTTTGACAGTTTTACACTTTTTATAATAATATATTTAATATATTATGTAGTGATTTTATAATACTAATACATTTTCAGCGTCGAAATCGTCGAACTGTTTTGGACGTCAAAAATTAATAAATAATAATATTATGGTAATATAGGTAAGAGTCTGTTTTAAATATTGTCTCATAAGGATCGATTGTGTTTGTTATTCAAATTGGTATAAATCTCGATTTAGAATGCACATAAAATTAATGCATTAATTAACTACGATGATAATTGTTTCTAGATAAACATTAAAACAAACAGCTGCAGTCGGATTATTAACGGTTTTATAGCTATTATAAAACCGCGTATTAACATGACAATGGAAAAAAGTAGATTTTATTTAAATGTGCTTCCTGATAATATATAATATATAATATATATACGTATTTATATTATATAAACTACTCTGTTTTCGTTGAAAAACTATATGAAAATTTTTAATTAATTTACCGTACCAAAAAAATTTTAAATCTATAAAAATGTCTACCTACTATCTATAATATACCTATACCTACCTATTTAAACACATTTTCATTCAATAAAACGTTGATTATAGCATTTTTTATATTCTATAGTTTTACATTTTATAATGGAAATTGATTAAATTCATTGTATATTTTTTGAAGTTCTTGGAATATATTTATTGATGAAAGACTGAAAAACTTAATGGATGACTGAATTTAACTTGTACAATTTAAAAGTACTTGAATACTTTTTTGAAATATTTGCATTTTTATTTAAATACTCATTCGAAAGTATTTAAAAATATGTATCTAAATATAATTTTCTCCGAATTTTATTATAAATTCATTATATTTCAAATAATATATTTTTAAAATATTTTTTTATTGTAACACTGCTTCAGTAAATACTTATAAAATATATTATTTGCCTGTAAAAAAAAAAAAAATGTTTAAATTTATTTTACTCGTATATAATGCAATTTATTTTTCAAAAAAAAAAAATGTTTTAATCATTTGTGATTGGAAGTGTAATATGAAAATAATGGCATCGTTATATTAATCCATTAAGTAATAAATTTAATTTTAATCCATTACATTAACATACTTAACTATGCATAAATTTAGATTATAGTGTGAATAAAAAAACCCGTTTGATCGAATTAAAAAGAAATAACCTCTCAAGAATAATATTATAGAGAAATGAAGAAAAATGTCTATACCTCAAACTCGATAAATATTAGTATTTTTCGTCCAAAATAATGTTTTCTTTTTTGTCATTTTTTGTGGTATATTTTACCGCTTCATAAATCTTATGATTAAGAAACCTAAAATAGTTATAAATAATACCATAATACAATATTAATGATTCACTAATAACGTGCTCACCCCAAATGTAACTTTTAAATACCAATGTTTTCCAATAATTTGCCACTATTTATGTCTTTTCGTAAACTCAAAACTGAAAGATAAGTATATTCTAACTCAATATTTTAAAAATATTCTGGAGAAAACTTATTTCAACATTTTAATGTTGTAAAGAGATGGAACTATTTTTAAATTCGAGTAATTTAAATAGATATATTTCTCTTTAAAATGTATTCAGTATACATCATGATCTTGTCTATAAATTTGGTCATGGATATACTCTAATATTAGAAATGAAAAGTTGTGGTAAGAATTCTGAAAGTAAATTTCGTATTTTAGTAGTTGGTTAAACAGAGACAACAAATTCGGGAGCTACGTCGAAAATTATTATAAGTAAAACTTGAAAATGTTTGCTATGTAGTCATCTTATTCAACGTTATTTATATTTAATTTATATCGATAAAATTAAGTTACTCAGTAAAGTTATAATATTATATTTTTTAAAAATTTGATGTTTTTAAGTGTTAATTTAATTTTCTTGTCATTTTATTTTGATAAAAATGTTTTACACCTTGAATGTACACATTAATTATCTATATAGTCACCAATATAATATTATGATGTAATCTTTACTCTTATGACCAAAATGGAAATTTTTAAAATATCTTATTATTATTGCAATTCAAGTTCAACAAATATTTACCTACGTATTTGAGTAAAATAAATATAATAAAACCTAATACAAACTTATAATATAGTAATAACGCTATCTGAGTACCATGGGTAGCCTTTTTTTGATATATTTATTTTTTTATGATTTATAGTTATTTAAAAAAAAAAAATTGATTTTTAATAAAACCCGTAAAAATGAACATATCAAAAATCTTGTTCTCTATAATTTGTTTTTTATTTCGTCTTTCTACGATATTTTTAGGTTTTTAAAAATTAAAAAATGCGTAGACCTGTTTTTTTTTTTTAAACAAACGTTATAATTACGCGATTATAAAAAATTTAATTGACACATGGCACAATTTTTAAATTACTTTAAAAAGGTTTTCAAATTGCTGGATTTTTAATTTTTCTAAAAATATCTTTAAAAATGGCCTACGTACAGAAGTCAGAAGCCATTGGTAAACCGTGCGTACGACTACGCTTAACTTGAGTGATTTGTTTGTAAACTTATACCGAAATGACTGGCTAGTGTACAAAATCGAGGCGACTTGCGCCCCGCCTGCATTATATAATATCTAAATGCCTACAACTACATCAACGGGACAATGATAATATTATTATTATTATTATCTCTACAATAAAATACGGGTTAACGTGTACATATATTTTCGCACGAATATAAATTCGATTTTTATATATTATATACCTATTATCATATTAAACTCGACCATAATAATATTGTATCGATTGGAGTTCAAACGCGGACGGGTTGCGCACGCATTATTATTATTATTATTTTTTGTCGATAAAATTAAAATGTCCATATATATAATATATATATCCTTTTTTGTTTTACTCGGACGTACACTTGTTCGGGACGAGACGAGTATATTGCGTGGAAAACGGTTTTCAGCATTTTTATTTTTTTTTCTCATTTTCGAAAAAAAAAATCTGAAATCTCTATACACGAACGATTACCTAGCTATAATACGGACTCTTGACCGAGGCCCGATAAAGGTCCGCGGCGACAGGTAAATATACACGTCATATTGTGTACGCTAAACGAGACGTATTCTTCTACGGGGGACGGCGAAAAAATGCCATTCAAATTCCGCCACCGAGCACGTTTACAATATGTGGGCCTCGGGGGCGGGAGGCACGCACGTGGCGGCGAATTGGATTTTGAAAGTTTTGGCCTTTGCCGAACGCCCGGTAATAAACACGGGCTCGTGGACGTGAATACGTAAACAGTGCGGTGCTGCTATAACGACGGGGTGGGCGTGAATCAATGACGTACGACGGTTTTTTTTTTGATTTTTTTTCTTTAAAGGTCTGAGATCGTCTTCCTTTGCATAATGCATACAATGGTCATATGATAATACTGGTTTTACCACGTGTGACGCGACATATTATGTACGCGGTAAATTATGTATAGGTATGGGTACCTGTACTTTATACCGGGTATGCGGTAACCGCTCCGAGTGCCCATAATAATACATACTCGACAGGCATACAATAAATGCAAAGACGATCGGGTTACCAAATAGTGGGGGGTTAAGTGTGCTTTAATATTATCTGACTTTTATGTGTATAAAGGCCCCGTTTACACGGTGATAGTACTGTCGCGACAGTTACTATCACACGAGGAGGACCGTTTACATGGCGCGACAGTGATTAAAGAGGGATTACTATGTGCGTGTTGTGTGTTGACTGTGTAATGTGTTATATTATATATATATTATTACATTTATATTTAAATTAATTTAATTATAAAATATTAATTTATCAACTAACTTATTAATTTAATTAAGTATATATTTATATACAATTTAAAAATTATAAAAAATCATGTCCGATGAGGTAATTATTTATTCAATGATCAGAGTTATCGGGGAAATGATAGTTTTAAAACAAAACAAAAAAAGTCAATAAAATAAGAGAATGGGTCAAAAAATGGATCTAAAGACGAAATAACTTGGGTATTTCAAATACATTAGTAAATGAACTTACTATTGAGGATCCCAAAAGTTTTCATAATATTTTAAGAATTAATGAAGAAATGTTTAATACATTACTTAAAAAAATAAGTTAAGTTTTTCTTAAGTAATATTGTTTTCAGTAAAAATTAAAATTAAAATATATTTCTTTATTTTTCATAGGTTTATAAAAAATTCCAAAAAGAGGATACGGTTATGCGAAATGCTCTCCACCCAAAACTAAAATAAATTGCATGTATATATTTAGCTACAGGTGATACCATTTTGAATCATAAACACCGTTGAATATTATTTTAAAATATTAAATAATTAAATATTTAATATGATTATAGATAAAAAATAATATTCTCGAAAACTGTAGAACGATGATAACAAGTGATAGCAAAATGAAAAAAATACACGGCAGTGCGATAGTGTGGTAGTAATCGTTTACACGATAGCAGTTAGTGGCAGTTGCTGTCACACTGTCACACTGTCACACCGTCACACCGTCACGCTGTCACGCTGTCACACTATCTAGCGCGGCTAGATAGTGTGACAGTGCTGTCGTACTACCACGACAGCTACTATGGAATGGTTTACACGACGACAGTTTCACGACAGTTACTGTCGTGACTGCGACTATCGAGATTTACTGTCATCGTGTAAACGGGCTTAATATATAATAGATGCGCAATAATATTTATAACACTATATCGACGGTAAACCGTCTCATTACAATGTCGTCGTTTCAATCAACGGAAAATTCCGTTTTCCTAAAAAATTAAAAATAAACCATACTTATATCTATATTGACTTAAGGTGGGTTCACAGCTCACCGTGTCATTTCCGTGTCAGATGAAATACTGTATATTGATTGGCTCATCGGAAAGAGATTAGAAATTGAGACCGTGTCGATTAAAACGATACCGCGATTACCGCATAGTTGAAATATTTCAACTTTTGGCCGTCTGGTTACATTCTGACGTGTGGTCAACACTGTTTACTAATTACCAGATCTATGTCACTGCCTATGTTTCTGTGTAAAGTAAATGGGCGACCTTGAATGTTTAAAATAACAGCGGTTGACAAATTTTGATTTATTTTATATTAAGTATTGTACTTGCATACGTTTTTGGTGAAAGTTTCATACCAAAATATACATATATTCAAAAAAAAAAATTAAATACATATTAAAAAAAATTGTGACTACCGATTTTATATTTTGTTTATGTGTGAAGCTAAAATGACGTAATTTTAATACTGTATTAAATTTGCAGGTCTTAAAACCTAAAATTAATACCTTTATGAAGTAAATGACTCAAAATTTAAAATTGCTATAAATAATCTAAAATTGGGAAAATAATTTCTAAAATTGTTTGTTTTCATAATGTGTTAATATACGTACCTATTTGGTGAAATTTTCAAGCTTATAGATCCATTATTTCCTCAAAATTTGAACACATTTTATACCGAAATGTCAAAAAATTAAATAAGTATTAAAAAAAAATGAAATAACTCTTGAAAATTATTATACCGAATGATCTTTGACAATTCTTTTGTAGTTATGTACTATGTAGTTAAAATGTAGAAAAATTTTCAAAAAATTTTTTTAAATAATATTTTACGTACCTATATACGTTTGAGGTAAAAATGTCAAGCTTCCTGCATCAATGTTTTCTGAACTATGAAGAATTTTTACCACAATCGTGTTTACCGATTTTTATGTTAATTTTTTGATAGTTTATTCTTACGCATTTATCGAAAAATTAAAAAATCGAAAAATGACCTCTCTAAAATACTAACTAGATGAAATTTTCTACCAGAAAATTGTGCCACGTATAATTATCGGAGCATTCCTTCTTATAGACTTTTTGGGTACAGACTTAAAAAAAAAATAAACCAAAAAAAAAACACATCATCGTAAAACCAATACATTCGTTGCTTGGCTTAGAATCTAAAAATATAAATTTCGAACTAGATATTCCAATAGAGCGTATACAAAAGCCGTTAGCCTAACGGTGTTATATGTATAATAGCTATCTATATATTTTACACCAGTTGCGGTTTTTGAACCATTTTCTAAAGAGGGAATTCTCAGTTTATTATTTCTTCCTACTACGTTTTTGAAATTAAAATTAAAGTATAAAACAATAGTGCCTGTGGACCGTAAAATCTCCCCTTTTGTATTAACACATTATTTTTTAACGAAAATCTAATTTTTTAAATGCAGTTTTTTTACGTGATAAACATCGATGTTGGTTCATTGTTGGTGCGATTTCGAATGTTCCAATAATAAATTAAAAATATACATTATATTTGTTTTACGAAATTATCATCGTAACTTTTGTCCGGATATACCATATATTTTAAATATAATTTTCCCGGTACCAATTTAGTGATATTTCGAACAGACGGTTTAACTGGAGTGTCGAGCGGAGTTTTTAGTTTAAGCTCCCGGCGACATTAATTAAACAATGTTAAACAAATAGCCGTATTTCGGGGTCCACATCAATTCTGTTTCGGTATATAAATTCATTACCACAACTGTAAATTCATAAAAAAACTAAAATATATATATATATATATATAATATAGGTATATATATATATACGAATGCGTTTCTGTTGGTTTTCCACAATGGGTTGTTTTGGCTTTTGACGAACAAACGTATTTGTTATTATTTTTCACTTATTCAGATTTCAATGGAGAGAGGTTTTTCGGTCGATTTTTTAGGTTGGTCCAGTGAGGTAAACAGTTTTATTACCAATCTCGGTACAACAAATTTCACTACAACATCTGTCAAGAAAAAAAAAAGGATATTACGAAAGAAAAATTAATTCTAAAAAAAATTGTTGTTCTTACTATGTATTTGTTTACAATATGTAATGATAACAATTCGAATATTACATGCAGTGTTTATTTCAGGGGTGACGGGGTGAAAAATGTATACGCCCAATAATTTTTAATACATAATTAAAGTAAATAAAAAACAGTGCTATACCTTTTTTTAGGATCCCCAAAATGTATTATACTCTCCCTCTCCCTTACATTAGGTCTGAAATAAACACTGATTGCTTGGATCAAATGGTTATACAAGAGTTATCCTTCCACAATAGGTATATTATATCCGGTTTGCTCATCATGTTTTATATTTTCTAACCAAGTTGTGGTAATTTATAGTTAAGAGGACATCCCACAGCAGAACACTGGATCAACTAGATAAAACTGTATAGGACTTTAGAAAGTCAGATTTCAATCAATTTGTCTACTAGTAATCGATCAAGACCATTAAAAAATGTGCTTTATAAATATTGATCATATTTCAGTATTTAATGTTAACAAAAAAAGCCTTGATCGATCTCTAGAAGACAGGCCGACAAGTTTAAATCTGTTCTCAGATTTTAAATCCAACTTTCTAAAGTACCACAATTTTCTCTAGCTAATACGTATAATATGCCTGTTAGACGGAAATATTGTGAATACACGGGGATTCTTTTTATAATTATTGTAAAATTTACTTGAATATTTTAAAATTGTTTTAAGAAAAATGAAAATCTGTAGCAATTTAAAAATATTTGAATATATTTTAAAAGTAGTTTGAAAATACTCCCGTGTTAGTACCATAATTTTTATTATTGTGTAATCACGATACTCGTTAAAAAAAACATATAAAAAGGGTTTTCGCATTTCCAATAGTATATATATATCATCGTATAATTATCGTAGGTCAACGATTTTAATATGTACCATCGGTAGAAAGATAAGAACATAAACCATGATTGTACCTACGTCAGCGTTTTGCGATTAATTATTAATTCTGTCGCGTTCTATGAATTGTTAAAAAAAAAAAAAAAAAAAAAAAACAAGAAAAAAACCTAATTTTCAAAATTGTATATAAACTACAATTTCAAAAAAGCTGACGTACGATCATTGTTTGAGTTCTTGCCTTTGATTTTTTTTTTTTCGGTACCTACCGAAATGATTATCCTACAAGAATTCTACATTATTCACGAGCATTGGAAATGCGAGTAGGGTTGTTTTCCGCCGCGCGTTTTGAACGGACGATGGCATCCTCTTAACAGTCTTAACGCTTATGCTGTTGTTATATTACGATTTTGTTCAGAAATATCTGTCAATGTATACATATACTACAGATGTCATTATTTAAGGTAGAATATTGTTCTGATGGCCTCATAAGACATAAAAGCCCACTAAAAGGCTATATATATTTTACATTAAGTATTGTTACAATATTGGCTGCATTATTATACCTTATATCCTTAGCCCAGCACACTCGCGTCGAGCCAAACACACAAAAGCACAACGTGAATTTATCGCCCCGTCTCTCTCCCCGAGTATGCGCTTTTGATAACTATCGAATAATTTCCAGCTTTCCGTCTTCTCTCCGTCACGCGTCGTTCCACTCGCGAACCCTCTCCCCATTGCTTTACCATCATCGTTCGTTATTATACTGTTCCGTAATAATAATAATAATGTAATAATGTGTCCCTTTTATATAGGTAGTGTACACGTTTTTTTTTTTTTTTTTTTTTTGATATAGCTATTTTTAGACTTATATGTTGAAATCTACTCGAATATTTCTAAATTGTTGGTTTTTGTTTTGCCTATATATACGCGGAACGCCTTGAAAATTATGTATGCCTATATAAGGTTATGTATCGTCTGTTAGTCCTTACCGCAGTAATTACTGGCATTGATAATTAAGTATATATATATATATATATTAATTTTGCCGCCGACTATACGAGCCAAGATCTATACAGGACTGGACGGGTATGGTTATACGGTATAATATTATATTATATCGGACAAAACGTATTTTGCAGTCGTTCGCGAAAAAGTGATTACATATAATCTCACAAGGATTCGCTAATTTAGAGTGCTGGAACAACGATAACTGTACACTTCCATCACGTCGCCTTGAAGTATTCCTGTGGGACATCTGTACATCTATACAATAATATTACTATTATCACGCTTGATACGATTATTCCATATCAACATTTTACAGACTATCGTTTTAATCGTAATGGTATATTTATCTGGATATAGTTGGACAATTTTATCTACGTGATATCTACGTTTTCCAGACTATTTTCAGATAGATATACTGATATAATTGTGAATTAGCAGAGATGAACGAGTTATAATGGAGAAAATTAAGCCCCAGACAAAAGAAATTAATTATTGCGAGGACCTCGATCGTATACACACAAGTTTTCAATGAAAAATTTTTGCATTAATATTTTTCATTTTTATCAGCGTACAAACATGTTGTTACTGCAGTGCCCTGCGTAGCTTTTTTTTCGAGATATATTAATTTTTAAGATTTATAGTTATTAAATAAAAAAAAAAAAAAATGATTTTTATAACACATAAAACGTGTAAAAATACACTTTAATCAAAAATCGGCTACGCACGTAGCGCTGTATTTTTATACGATAGTCTCAAGTTGATAAAATTTTAAAATGTGTAAACAAGTTTTTTTAGGCAAATATCGTGATTACTTGACAATAAAAATTATATTGGAAAAAGACTATTTTTTGTGTTTTTTTAGATTTATTAATTATTAAGATTATTGATTATATCAAAGTATTAGACTTTTATACTTTTATGTAAATATGAGCGTTTATTTACTGGTATTATTTTTATTGTCTAACTATAGCTGTTTGTTTAGATTTTGATAGAATACAGAAATGTATTGGTTTTACAATATAATGGTTTTTTTTTACGTATTGATAGTTTTTCGAGTAGAAAGAGAGTGTTCTAAAAGTTTCTTGTCCTATTGTATGAGTGTAATATTGGACTCAAGAGGTACTTTAAAATAGATAATTTTGTTTACGAACACTTAAAACTTGAAAATACTCCGGATCAGAATGGTTTGACTGAACACAAATATTTACGGTAGATGCGTAGACTATATTGTTTTCAAATTTAAAGTATGAGTAACAATAAGACGATACGAATCCCGAAAATCCTATAGTAGCTTTATTTTGTATCCGTTATTTTTAGGTTTTATCTCTATTTAATAATTCTAATTAATATTTAAAATTAAACAATTATAAATAAGATTTTTGCTAATAATGTTGTCTTTAAAAATAATATATTTTAAATATTTTCCTAAACCATTGCTTTCAAACATATTAATGATTTCCAAAAATATTTAAAATAAATGTATTAATATAGTATTTATAAAAAAAACATAAAAGATAGATGTATTAAATTTAATATTACAGTTGAAAGTGTATTTAGATCATAATATGTTACTAAAGTATATTAAAATAGTAGTAAAAAGTAAATAAATTCTGGAATTTCAATTCAAATAATATGTTCTAACGAAAATCATTTGCTTCTACGTGGTAATGTGTTAAATTAACTTAAATGAATGATTGTAAAAATTAACTGCAAAAAGTTAAATCGATAAATTTAAACTACAGTTATGTAAGTTACACTTATATAATTAGTTAATAACAAAAAAAAAAAAGATAAAAGTTCGTATATATCCACCATTTTTATTTATTTATTTATTTATTTTTGTATCACATTAATTGTACATTTGCAGCAAGGATGTTGTCCGTAACTCATTCAATGATGATGCGAATTCGTTCGTTATAGTTTTAGAACCATAGCCCACGCGTATTGAAAAATCAGAAAATCTACCGTGGAAAAGTAAACTTATTCGGATATCGGCAGTGGTTAAAGTGAGGGGGGACGGAGGGGGAGGCGTCCCCTTTCTTTGCTTAGCTTAAGTTTGTCGTCGCCTTTAGTATATAGTCCCCTTTATATTTCTAAATGTTTAATGAAAAGTTGAGACTGAATTTGTTCTTTTGTACATAATATTCAAAAATTAAATAAAAAAAGTTTAAAAAAATGGTATTTAGTTATAAATTGTATGTAAGATCTATATTATAGATTATATTATAGATTCGTATTTTAAAGTTATAACCACAGAGTATGTACACTATACATAATAATAGGTATATACATATATACGTCCGTGATAAATTTTTACAAATTAGGTCAATAATAACATGGATTAAAAGTTAAATTTATATAAATATTTTAAAAATATTACGGTACTGGTTCTGGGGACATCCTGCAAATATATTCCACTTTAACCACTGGCATATCGGGGATATTGAAAATTTTTTTTTAAATTTGTTTCCCGCGTCAACACACGTGTTTTTCACGTTCGTCACACTCGTCGGTTTGGTTCATCACATATGCGTCGACGTGATCATTTAACGGCGTACACGAAAATCTTTCTGTTCGGGATGCGGTGTGTAAAATACCAGGAGAGAGGCTTTGTATAGTACGAGATTTACGCGCAGGATATAGATGACCCGCTCCGGGGATATATAATATACGCTCGAGGGTATTGAAAAATTTTTCTCTACACGCACACACACAAACACACACACACACACACACACACACACACACACACACACACACACGTACATACCGATCGGCTGGTTGATGGCGACGGTGGTCGGCGCTGCGGCCGTATAATAAATGCCAGGCGATTTGTTTCGTTCGTTCGTGAAAAACGGTTCGGGAAGAAAAAAAAAAGTATAAGCTTTACGGTACTCAAAATGAAAATATATATTAATATTGTTAAAATATCACTATACGGACCTACCGTTTTACAACGGCGATTACTCAACGTAATTTAAACAAATTGCGTCACGACAAGACGACAGAGTGTACTTAAATAACGCATATATACGTCATACCTGTACCGACTGTTAGACCGGGGCCGAACTAAAATCTCCAGCGTAGGTATACCTACCATATAATTATATATATATATATATATATTGTCAGAGCCGTATAGCAAGGTTCGATAGCGCCCCTGGCAAACGACCGAATTTCCCTCCCCTAAATTGGTTATACGGGAAAAAAGTCGTAAATTTTTTTGGAATAATTGCGCCTCCATTCCATAAAAAAATCTAATCGATAAGCACAAAAAGAATGTTCTCGATTTATTTTTACAAGATTTTTCTCATCAAATTTTCGACCCCCCTCTCCCCCTAATCTTAGAAATTTATAGGCTTGCTACGGCTCTGTATATTAATATGTACACTATATATTCTCTGATTTTTCGTTGTTCTTTTTCCCCGTGTAACAAAAATAAGTCATAATCTAAATAATATAATGACAATCGCCGTTGTCGTCGTCGACCCATTATACAATAGCATTGTGAATTTTATAATCATTTTATATCATTTATCATATTATAAGCATGTTATAATCCTCCCCCACCCCCGGTCCACGTGGAAACCCTCGGAGATCGGGTTTATTCTGATATCGTGCACAGCCCCGCCAACTATAGTAACTATATAAATCTACATACAATATATTATTATCGTGATAATATTATCATATAACGTATACGCTTTATTGTCTCGTGTATAAACTCATCTCCGTCATCCCGTCCAGAAAAATCCTATCTATTAAACAGGGCGATTTAAATTTCACGTCAGAGCAAAATTTTCGCTCTTCTAACCGTAGGTAAATGTCCGAAACAGAAAGAAAAAAACAGATTGTACGAAAGTCATTCATAGTCGACGGCAGTAATCGAATAATATTGTTGGCAAATAATCGCGAACGATTTTATCCAATAATTTATTATCAAAAATCGAAAATTGATCAGTAATCGAATGTTTAGGTAATTGTTGGTACAAGACGAACAATATTATCCCCACTGTGCATTGGAAGTTACATATTATATCGCAGTAATGTTATTGTTGTACGTTATATTCGGTAATATCACACTGCGATGTTTAGAAGTTGCCAAAAATCCGAAAAAGTAATATTATTACATATTTTCGTGAAACATCTCTAAAATATCTTTGGAACAAAATTTTGCACAGTAGATTGGTAATTATTAATTGAAAATAAAATAATATTAATAATAATAATTTTAGTATCATTTATCCACAATGTTGTCAATTTAAATACAATTTCGTATTATTATATTAGTAATCGAACAATATTATTCTCAAAAATCGACGAATTTCAATCATAATCGAAACAATTATCGAAAATATATCGTTATTTATTATTTTATTTATTCATAAATAAACATTAAAACTTTTCAGAGATGAGTTATTTAATTTTGTCTTATATTTCATTAGTTTAAAAGTGAATGCACTATTATATTGGAAACAAAATAACTTAAATTAAATTAAATAATAACAATAATAAAACAATATTTATTTTTCATAACACGCAGGTATCAATCCAAAATGAATTTTATTTCCAAAACTTCAAATAAAAATCATTTTAGTGTAAAAAATAAAATTATTTTTCAAACTTTTTATTTCATCACTTTCAATGTACACGTCATAATGTAATTTCTTTTTTTTCTATATTTAAATATAAAAATTACAAAACACGTTATTCTAGGTTTTTAGAGCCAAAATGCATACAGACTAATTTACAGCTACGTTGATATATTTTTATACTCTTGTCCCTCCATCATCCATCCATATGATTTATTTTAATCGATATAAAATACAATTTTATATGGTATTATAATTTATAATAAGTCTCGATCAATTGTTTTCATGACATTTTTTGATAAAGAGAAAGATGGTCGAACAAAATTTTAATCAATTACGAAAATCTAGATTATCTATATAGATAACTCATTGTTTATTATTTATTTATTTAAGATAGCAAATAGATAATACCGTTTTTATTTATTTAAATATGATAAAAGATAAATAAAGATTTATATACGAATGTCTTAACATTGCTTTTTAAGAAATTCGTTTTTATACAATAAAATAAGAATCACTTTACTTTTGTATACAAATAAAAAAAAAACAATGAAAAATTTTCATTTAGCATTTTATGTAAAATATATTAGTAACAGATGTATCATCTAAATATTCTAAACTATAATACTGCTTCACATATACGTCTATCACTAAGATAAAACTTTGTTATGACTTGTAAGTTTAAAACTTAAATAAAATTTATAATTGTATGCATTACAATTTTTATAATAATATTTTTATTTAATGGATTTTAATAGTTTAAAAACATTTCTTAAGACAAAACCCTATTATACTTGCCTGGCGGTGATTTAAAGTTTTTAGAAATTGCATTATGCACCCAGTGAAATGCAGATGGCCGTTCAAAACAAAATTAAATTTCTAACAACTTTAAATCGCTACCAGGCAAATATAGTTTCGCATTAAAAATATTTTTCATCCACTAAAAATGCATAAAAAATATATAAATTTATGTGATGTTTGCGAAAAAAGAAGTAATAGGATTCTTATTTCATTTTCAAAAATTGACCTAATCCA
Source organism: Pemphigus obesinymphae (assembly GCA_025469235.1). Taxonomy (NCBI): domain Eukaryota; kingdom Metazoa; phylum Arthropoda; class Insecta; order Hemiptera; family Aphididae; genus Pemphigus; species Pemphigus obesinymphae. The sequence continues at coordinate 72,391 of JAIPRL010000962.1, read as the reverse complement.
CCTATCCCCCAAGAGATAAAAGAGTTTTAATTAAATCTTCAAAATCATTTTTTTTTTTATTCTACTTAGTACTTATTATATTATATACAATTGAGTATATTATTATTATTATTATCGTACACCTAAATTTAAGGGGTTTTGTATAGGAAATTTTTATGAAATTTTAAGACGAAAATCTAACAATTTGAATATATTTAAATATATTTTAAAAATAATTTAATAATAGTCTTGTGTCAATACTATTTTTTATTGTTATGTAAGTGTGATGTTGTTAAAAAACATGTCCACCCATTTTTCATTTTTAACAACTTAAAAATATTGTAGAAAAAATTATGTTAAGTAAAAAATAAAATTACCTAGCGATCTACGGAACTAATTTTTGATATGTATATTTTTACACGTTTTATGAATTGTTAAAAAACAATCTACTTTTTTTATTTTTTTCAATAACTATAAAATATAAATATTAGGAAAAAAAAAATGAATAAATCGAAAAAAAGACTACTGTCGCTAGATAATATTATTAGCTATAATTTGTTTTTGGTTTCGTGTTTCTAACATGTTTGTAAGTTGATAAAAATTTTAAATGCTATTGCAAGTGTTTCATTAAAAATTTGTACGACTCTCTTAATCCTCGTATTTACCTTATCGTAACAGATTCTCAATGCTAGAGAATATATGCATATTTTTAATCTTATTTCTACTCCTTTCTCTTTGAATATATCCCCACTTATTCTTCGTATTCGTAATCTATCTTCTATATTTTTCAACTCCGGTTTCTTACTTCAATTTTTGCCATGTAGGTATTACTGGCAATGATATTGCCGATTCATTAGCTCTCTGGTACCACTGCTACTATTCTCCATGCAGTTTCTAGCGTTTAATTTTCATCCGTTATTCAAATTCACTATTTCATGTCAATTGGAAAATTTCTAGTTCTATATCCCTATAATGTTTTATGCTTTCTATAGGGATATCAATCCCCATATTTTATCTAATCTTTGGTTTCATACGCTTCTTATTTCGAAAAAAAAAAAAAAAATCATTTGTTTCCTATTCTCGTATTCGTATGGATTGTGACCTTATAGATAATAATACATAATGGATGGGTCATATGTATACGGTTTGTGTAGTGGGTAGCATTCCTGAATAGCGAAGAGAGATAGCGATATTAAAATGATATCTTCTATCTTACTCAAAAATTTATTTTTGTTCCATGAATTAATGAATGGAATGTATAAATATTTGTTAAGTGAGACGGAAAATGTAGGAATGCGTGATAATGAGTATGGCCTATCCATTATCATTAGGTATTCATTATTAACGACGATATTGCCTTCCTTGCCTTAATTCGTTGAATTATCCCTTAATAGCTACCCTCTTTGCATTCTTTATTCTGATCCCCTCTTATATGTAATGCATGCCATCTTTTATTCCATTGTCCAACCTTAGTCAATAACAGTAACTCTCTTTTTAACATGATTTCTTCTCGTGATGTTTCGTTCTCTCTATCTCATAATTGCTATTCCCCTAATATCATATTGTTATCCGTACAGTAATTAATTTTTCCTCTCCTAAGGCTTTATCAAATATTTTTTTTCGTGTTTTTTAAATTTTTAATTATTGAGATGAATTTTTTTATATATATATGAATATGAGATCATTTCTGTAATATGAAATTTAAATCCCTCTATATATAATATATTACCTATTATATATCACATAGTGTATGATTTCCTTTTGCGACTTTATTTGAATAATTTTGCAAAAATACCGGCTATATAATATTATATAAATGCAGTTGTAGAAGCCTCTTGGTGTTTATTTTATCTCTAGGTATTATTATAATATGTTTTAATAAGCGTTAAAAATAAAATGAAAATTGTTCGCTAAAACTATACCTAATCAAAAAAATAACAAATAAATACATTTTTCATTTTGTTTCTTTCTCTTATAAATAAGTTTATAATGTGTAATTAACTAACGCTATCGCCGAAAAGTTCGTTAATATTTTCGAAGTACTCATTTTACAGTAATATATAAAAAAATCATACAAACTCTCCTTTAACAAAATAATGGAGATTACATAATCTAATATATATATATATATATATGTATATGTATAGTATATATATTATACTTCAATGTTTAAATAGGTAAGTATCGTAAAAGTTTGTAAATAACCCTGTAGGTAGCACTTTACATCTTATATTTTTAGCTAACGTTAATTTTTAAAATTTTCATCCGAATATTATTTAATTTATTTTTCATTCATTTAAATTTGAATTATTACTATCCTTAAAGTATTTTTATATTAATTTATGTCAGTTTATTATATTTCCTCCTAAAATTTTTGAATCCTGATAAATTTTCAACAGGGTCATTTTTTCTCCCAATTTTGATGCACCTCTAAAAAAATTTGTATACTGGTATATAGACATTCCTAATATTATCTATTCCAGTTCCTTAGAAAAAGATTTCAAATTTCATTGTTCCTACAATTGATAATTTTTCCAAAATTGTCTTTACAAGAAGTGATTTTTCATCATATTGATGATTTCCACTAGAAAAATGTTCATAAAATATTTGTTTCTGTTTTTGCCTTTCTTGATTTTGATTGCCTCCAATATATATATATTATATATATTGATCGATATAAACGTATAGATAAATTTATATTTCCACCAGATTGAGAACAAAATAATTCAATTGTCCATGACGCAATAGCGATCTATTTTATTAACATATTTGTTTTTAAAATATATATACACATATATATAAATAGGTAGGTACTACTTATTCATATTTAAACAGTGTATTAAAGGTCACTTAAAGTATTTGCATAATATTATACCGAAAATATCCAAAATATCGTTCCAGGTTCATAAATATTGTAATGTATTATATAAGCTTCCAAATGTTTAATGTTCTGTTAATTTTTTTTCATTAAAATTTAAATTAAATATAACTCGCGTACAATGTATACATAAATGTTAATTTAAAAACACGTTGTAAAATATTTATTATTTCCACTAAAAAATAATTTAAGATTTTATGATCAAATCGTACCGCAGTACCTATACATTTATATTTTCCCCAGATTCCGTTGTGTTCGCTGTTTATTTTAATAATAATAAAAAAAAAAAAAGGTCAGTGTAATATTGATTATCATGAAAATGTTCAATATAGCTTTTAATAAATACGAAAATATTATATAAACGCGCATAGTATATTTTTTTTATACTTGTAGTTATTACGCGAGGATTTATCGGGAAAAAATGATCAGACATTATTACCCGTTGTGTTCATCAGATAAAAAATCAAAGTATATAGTTAAATATTTTACATAAAACAGTCGCGATTAATAATATACTACCCATACCTATCAAAATGGTATGCGAGTTTACAAAAAGAGATTACGTAATACCTTCATAGTTTTATTATCGGATTAATTCATACGCGACCGTCAGGTTCTAGGTAATATCAAGGGCAGATATATTAGGAGAAGGGTCAGGTTGACCATAGGTTAAGTATGAGGACTATTCCCCTTCCATTCACACAAAAAATAAAGTCGCTATATTATTTCATTAAATTTATCTCGAGTTCATTGAATGTGTATCATATACACTCTTATATTATATACTCATTGTTTTAAACAAATATAATATCTATAATATTGTTATTTGTTCCTGATAAAAGTTTTTTAATTCAAAAATTAACCTCAAAAATGTATAAACAATAATTTTCACATCTTAATTTATCATACAATATGGATCTAAAAGAATCCACGGGACCATAATGTTCCAACATGATGAAAATTTAACTTTCAAGTTTTAACGAATAAATTATATTGTTCATTTAACCAGTAAATCGTGAAATTTATATTTTGCTCTCAAAATTATGTTGTTATGATAATAATTATTGTACTTGCTGCGCTGTGTACGCTTAGACCTTAGAGTGAAATTTTGTTTTTATTTGTGAAAAATACACGTGGGTACACGGCGTCCCATCAAACCTGTGCGAACGGTTAAACTCCCGATGTTGAGAGGAAAAAAAAATATAATTGCATATAAGTATAATCAGTAGACTTTGTGTCATTCGAATTTTTTGAACATTTAACACATTTTCGACTCTCATATTTTTGCATTTTTCGATTTTTTAGATGTGAGATTATATAGTAGGTATATTATATATTTGTATACAATATGTATTATGAGACGTGCTGGTTTGCCGAAAATCAAACTGCATAAAAGTATAATATAACATCTCTCAACGCGTATACCGATGTGTATAAGTGTGTGAAGCTATGACTATAAAATATACTCGTAACCGTAGCTCTATATGTGCGCCAGTGTTGCCATTACGTATACGTCTTTTATGATTATTGTTATCATTATAGGTACATTATAAAAAAAAGTAACATTTCGTCGTCGTACGTGCTACTTTAATTCAAATATATTGTATTATTACGCGTGGGACTACCTATATGAGGATATTTTTTCATTCCACGTCTACATTGGTAATATATTGTATAATATAATATAGTAATATAGTGATCTTATTCGATTTTACATTATGCTGTGCGTGTAAAACGCGTGTAGATTAAGTACAAATATAGGAAAATGTGAGCTACAAGTTTTAGAAAAGAAAAAATGACTGTTATAACTTAGCACTGCCTACGGTTGCGTATGCTTGATAAGATTATAAGAACCGTACGCAGTCGTATAGTTGTACTTGCTAACTAACATGTTTAAAATATATATACGTATTTAATATTAATTGACTGTGCTTTCTTCACGCCCTGACTACTGGAGAAACACTCGAATAAGATGTGATGAGTAAAAAAAGAGTTATTACCTCAGAATAATAATAATAATAATAATAAAAAGACGGCCTTCATATTCCAATGTGTAAAGAACACGGTTTATGATAATATGGTTGTTCACCCGCCTATGATAATGTTATCGTTTTTACAGCAATAAAGTTAATCCAAAATCGGAAAATAGCTGATACTACGTACTACTAGCGCTTGTATCGGTTTAAATTAGAATCACGGATGTATATATCATTATTATTCGCCAACGTGAAATTTTTAACCACGAACTAAGATAGTATGGACTGGAAACGACAAGGAAGATGGTTGGTTACTGGTTATAGTGGTGCAATTACATATTTTTCCGATGAATTAGTAAGTGTGGGAATCTAAGTGATAATCTATCATGCGATCCTAGCGAACATATGCCACACCACACATACGTGGTCTGCGTATGAATATGTTATCAAAACTATAAACTAGATGGCGTTTTAATCGCATAGATTCCCCCCACCTTGATATTTACCGTACCAATTTGTCCGCATGTCGTTTCCAGTCCAAACTATCTTAGTTCATGGTTTTAACACGATATAAGATAATGATAATGAATATACTGTAATAATGAAAGTTATTATTTAAACCGTTTGGAACGCTGGCCTTCCGCCGATAATATGTTAGATTAACTTCGTTGGTAATATTATGACTGTTGGATGGGCAACCATATTATCTTAAATCGTGGTAAAAAATAATGCAGCAACCTTTATCACACAAACACCGCATACGATTATAAATAGGGCTGTGAATTTGTAGAAAAGTTCATTTTTTTTAGCTCATTGTGAAACATAGCTTTCTAAGCACAAAATTTGAATCATGTGACAACAAAGTCATTAACGAAACTTTTATTTTGCATTTTTCGGCGTTTTTAATTTTTTGGGTAATTTTTTTGCCTTTTTAGGTCATATTTTCCTTTTTTAGTGCATTTTCCGGTATTTTTTTTATCAAATTCCTTCAATTAACATGTTTACACACATATTTTTTATTTTGCACATGCTGTATATACGAAAAATTTATATTTTATAAAATAATATTTTACACAAGCTGTATAAGGGGGTAATTACAGCGTTTGATTTGGTCAGGATTCGATAAGATAAGGCAATTAGTGGAGTAGTTATTTGTGGCATTTCAGTCACAAATTTCTAGATTAAGTAGGTATCTGTAAACTATTCGGCATTGTCGTTTAGTACCTGTTCGACGTACGTGAGTGTGCTTAGTGCTTACAGTAAAAATGCCCAAATCTAAACCGCAATTTTCGTCAATATTGCGAAAGTACGTAAATGAATTTGGCATTGATATTTTCAGTACCGATGGTAAAATATTGTATTGCAAAGTATGTGCAGTGAGAGTTTCAGCAGAAAAAAAGTTTACGATACAACAGCACATTGCAAGAGACAAGCATATTCTAGGTGTCGAAAAAAAAAACAATAAAGAAACTTCATATTCTCAGACTTTGATTACAAGTTCATCAAAATCAACATTTAATAGTGATCTTTGTAAAGCTTTTTTATGTGCGAATATACCACTAAATAAGTTCGCTAATAATTGCAACCAACTTTTCGTAATTTTCTAGAAAAATACACTGATAAATTGATACCAGACCAAACAACATTAAGAAAAACATATGTCAACAAATGTTACGAAGACACTTTATGTGAAATCAGAACGTATGTTTCAAATAAAAAAATTTGGATTTCAATTAATGAGATGACAGATACAACAGGTCGATATATTGCAAATACAGTAATTGACACATTGGAAATCGGAAATAATGGTAAAGTTTTTTTTATTAGATTCAACAGTATTGGAAAAAACTAATAGTGGTACAATAGTTAGAGTATTTGATCAATCAATTTCGCTATTATGGCCAGGTGGTGTTCAACGGGAGAATGTTTTATTATTTTTGTCAGACGCGGCCCCATATATGGTCAAGGCAGGAAAAGCTTTAAAAATACTTTACTCTAAAATGGAACACGTTACATGTCTTGCGCTTGCTCTACATAGGGTAGCAAAAGAAATTAGAAAATTTTTTCCGAAAGTAGACGAATTAATTTCGAATGTAAAGAAAATATTATACAATAAGTTATTAGTATTATATATATATATATATATATATCTTATAATTTATTGGACATTAGCCCGTTTGAAATAACAATAAATAAATAAATAACTTATAATCCGTTTAACGGAGATGTTAAAAAATTGTAAATATTTATATACATATATGTATTACCTTATTGTAAATTATTTTAAATGAAAATAAATGCTTTTTTTCAAAAACAAAATTTGTGTTTTTATTTTATACATTATATTATTTATTAATCACACAACATGTCTTGAAAAAATACGTTTCCTTTTGCTTTCTTTGTCTGCTCCAGGTAGTAATCGGGGAATTTAATTGGAGATTGTGGTAGTGATTGTACATGGAGAAGGTCATAGATAGATGGCTTATCGTTTACGTCTGCGATAATTGACTCCATTAGGTTAGATTTAGATGACCCATAAACGTTATATGACTATAATA